>JASTWK010001424.1:0-34546 GCA_030770225.1 Temnothorax unifasciatus
AAAAGGCAACGTGCAATGTCTGGAGACTGAGACCCTTATTAATCAACCGAATCAGACAATTAAAAGGGTTGAAAATAATATAAATGCAAACGTTCCTTTTCTTGATGACGATGATGCTGATGCTGATTATCCAGAATTATTTATCAGAGACATTCTGGAAGAAATGGGTGATATGGACACCGAAAATGAAAATACACTTGGTAACTATGATGAAAATGCTATTACATTTTTTGCAGGGTATGTGGCACGATGCATCCAAAAAAATAATTGCGATGACTGTCGTGCAACAATGTCGAAAACACCAATGGATGATGCGACGGCTAATAAAAAATATATTGAATATCGTGAATACCCGAACTCAGACGAAGATGCTCCAACAGTCACGAAATTAGTTCGACCAACAAGCCTTTTTAACGAGATCATCAAAACGCAATTAATGGCTTTTAATAGTACATGGAAACGTCACTGGTCATCTACACAAGTTCTTCAGAAAATTGTAAACGAGGGTATGTATGCAACCAATAAAATGCATGCTGGATGGTTTGACACTAATGAAAAGTGTTACAATCATCGCATGCAAGCATTAAAATTTTGATGACAGTTAAAATATATTCCCGTACACGGTATAATAATGCTGCTGCAAAAGCAATAAATACAGCTAACAGAAAATTAAAAAACTTGTCGAACAAATAAATAAAAAGTATAAAAGTATAACTAAGTAATAAAAAGTAAAAGTAATAAAAAGAAAATATATAAAGTACTAAAGAAAAAGATATACAAAGTCGAGAAAGTTAAAGTGAAAGAAAAAAGTAACGTAGAACGTATAAGATTAATATTATATATGCAAATAAAAATACATAAATATTTTCTTGAATATTTTGTTATTATTAGTATCTTGTTAATGTCATTATGTTCAGTAATATGACGGCATGGTAACATGATGTTGCATCTACAATGTGTACGTTGAGTATGAATTTTGCACATCATGCTACGTTACCGCAAATATTACTTTTCAGTAATGAGACAAAGTAATATGAATTTCCCAGTGTCATGGAAGATCGCAATCACAGTTGAAGTAATTGCATAAATCTTATAGACTAGCAAATCTATCACGGACTAGAACAAAAAGTTGTAATGCGATCATGCTGTGAAATTGAGAAATTATATCTATTTTCTTATTACCAATGACATTCTAAAAGATACGAATAATGATACAAATATTTTAAGGAAATACATTAATTTTTGTTATATTACACGCTGACACACGGTATTCAATATAATTACACAAGGCAAAGTGCAACACGAATACCGTGCAACATATAACATATGACATTCCAAATTATTACAGTGATTTTTATAAATCACTACAAAAAGAAATGCTATAAATACAATTTTATAAATTGTATTTCATCTGTTAAAAAATGAATTGTATATTTAACAGGAAATTTACTTGTAAATTTCCTCGTGATAAGATATGCTAGTCCTTGATTTATGCAATTATTTCGACTGTGATTGCGATCTTTGCGTCATGCTCATAAGTGTCAACCAGAATTACATTTTCCTTTTTACACTTTTATTTCAATATACGTTAACGTTACATATAGTAAAGGCCTAAGTACAAAGACTGTCGTAACTTGTTCTAGTCAAAATTACTCATAATATAAACAACAGAGTACATACCATAAGTCATAGAATAGAATCTGAAACGTACGATAATTTAATGTAATATTATGTTTAACATCAAATAACATTTAAAAAATTGTGAAATATAATGCAAAAATAAAAAAACATTTTTCTGTAACATTATTTATATTAAAAAATATTTTACAAGTTATTTCAAATGAAGCTACTACCTGGATTTGCGAATAAGCTATATATTAAAGATTATTTTTGCCATTTCTTGTCGAATATATACGACAATATAATAATAACGTATGCACATTTATTGGCCAAGCCAGGTATTGTGGTATTATTTATTTAAAACCTATTCTATCCATAGTCCTCCTATAATATGTTCTCGTTATCCACACAAGTTTAAAATACATTAACTTTCCATACTTTATATATAAACATAAATGACATAAGTTGAGAAGCTTTTTTTTTCACGTTTGGCAAAACGGTAAGTATCATTACTTTTTTCTTTTCAAAGTTTTTTCTCAATAATTATATTGTTAAATAAATTCCACATTTCTTATTGCGTTAACTCCTTTGCGCAAAAGTTTGCTGCTGTACAAAAGTTGGTGCACGATTTTCGATTAATTCTTTGTACTTAATTTATAATAACGTTTAACATATAGTACACTTATTGTTAGTGCTAGAACTAGATCGTGGTATTACATTCTTATTTTATGGGTTGTCTACGTATGTGTATATAAAAGTTAAGTACAAATGGCGTAGCATGTAACTTCGTTCTTCGGTCCACTGGAGCGGTCAGTGGATCGTCGCGTAGGGAACGGAGGATAGGCTTCGTTAAAAAAGGCTCCACCTACTGTAGCGAGAGCGTTTCGTGTACGCTGAGATGCAGCAATTGCTTCGAAGCCATTGATACGGCTGCCATGGCTGTAAGAATGTTTGCAAACAGTACTGTTGCGTCAACAGAAAACTGTAATCTCTTTTTATCTCTGCTCTCTCTTCACATTTACTTTTAACGTGATGGCAAAATATCAAAGGCAAATAAATATACTTAATATTTATCAATAACATATATACCATGTGAAATCAGTGAATATATAGGGATTTATATATCGCATTGAAGATCGATACGGATTAATATAATATCTATAATGTTTTGCAGTTTACACATAAAATGTTTACTTATTAATTTTACCTTTGCACGTCCGCAATGTAATAAACGTGCCAAGTTGCAAATCGATAAGTTGCGGAGTTTTTCCTGGAGAAAATCCTGAATATAAAGACTACTTTTTTACACGTTCGAAAGTAAAATGGTTCTTACAATTAGTATCATGCATTTAACAATTCTTAATTAAAGAAGATTTTCAAGATTACATGCTGCTGCTTCTATCGGATTGTTGAAATGTACATGTCATCTAATCGCGTAGAAAATTTTCCTTATATATGGATGTTAGTGGAAAGTAAGGAAGTTGTACGGGATTAGAGATTGTTTTCAACACCATTGTATATTTATCACATATTTACAACATATAGCAATAAAAATTATTGATATATTTGTGATGTATCGATTTCATGGAGCGCGCGCACGTGCGCGCGTTAGGATGAGATATCGGCAATCATGCGCGTACAGTCGATCACGATTTACGCGACGCGACGTTCCTTCTTCTTTCTTTGGTTGCGGTGCGAGGACGACGTGCGGTGCTGGGCGATGCGACGAGCGATTCTGTGAGTATCATAACCGAAAATAACGATATTTACATTGTCGTGAAATGCAGTGTTATCACGTCCCGTGATTTCGGCCGTGATTCCACAACAATGTAAACATTTAAACGCTTAATTATATGTCATCTGTTTCAGCAAGTAAAAGTACGGTGGCAGCGGTCTCGACGCCGACGACGGCCGCGACGGTTCCTACGGCCACGATGCCGACGACAGCAACGACGATCTCGGTGGCCGTGACGGACCCCACGACCACGATGCCGATGACGGCCGCGACGGCTCCTACGGCCACGATGCCGACGACAGCAACGACGACCCCGAGGCCCGTGACGGCCCTCACGATCACGATGCCGACGACAGCAATGACGACCCCGATGACCGTGACGGCCCCCACGGCCACGATGCCGACGACGGCCGCGACGGCTCCTACGGCCACAATGCCGACGACAGCAACGACGACCCCGAGGCCCGTGACGGCCCTCACGATCACGATGCCGACGACAGCAACGACGACCCCGATGACCGTGACGGCCCCCACGGCCACGATGCCGACGACAGCAACGGCTCCGACGGCGACTGAGCCGATCGTATTAAACGTAAGTGTTAAAATAATGGGATAATTTCTTCATCATTATTAATAATGTTAACACTTTGCAATGACAGTCGCACATATCACATGTGACGCATACGTGACATGCGTTCGACAAAGTGTTAATAATGAAATTTATTTACGTATATATATATATACATATATATGTCATTTTACTTAATATATTTATTTTTTGTTACAGCTTGAAACGTTAGGCTCGTTAGTGCGGGCGGTGTATAACGCGATGCGAGGGAGAGAGAGGAGAGGCAGAGGCAGAGGCAGAGGAAGGGGAAGAGGAAGAGGAGGAAGAGGTAGAGGTAGAGGCGGTAGAGGCGGAGGCGGAGGCGAAGAACAGAAAAAAATATCAGGGATTAATATTTATTATTATCCGAAATAACTTTTATACACACACAATACGTACTTCTTTCAATTTACTTTGAAATAAAATAACAATTAATATACATATAATATTTTTATTTATGCGTAGCTGTTCCTCTGGACTCCTAAAAATCCTTTCCTTCCTTAATTAATAAAAATAGTATTGTACGTTAACAAATTTTAATTTTTATGTAAGAAATATTTATTTTGTTTTATTTACAATTTTTATATTTAAAAATTATATATATATATACATACATACATACATACATACATACATACATACATATATACATATATATTTATAAATATTTATAAATGTAACGTAGCGCATCTCGTCGATTTGCCAACTCGAGATTCGGCACTCGGCGAGACACCGTACGCGATACCCGAAATACGTGGCATCGTGGCAACTTCTTCTTCTTCTTTCCTAATTATTGGCACATGCGTTCCTTTTCGGATGTTGCGTCGGCCCATTATACAATTCAGCAGTATGTCGGCTCAGCAAGTGGCGCAAGCCAAGATAATGTAAAGAGGGGGGGAGGAAGGCGCAATATTCAAATGTGTAAATTGCAGGAGTTGAAAAAGGAAAGCAATCAACGGCACAATTTAGGTGTAGGTTTTTGAAGAACAGAGAATATATCCATGGGATAGGATGGATATTCTTCACGCAAATATTTAAATAGGGGAGGGGTTTTTTCGCGGGTCAAATCGCATCCAAAGATTACGTGATTGGCGTCCTGATGAGGGTCTCCACAAGGGCACCCCGGGGAATCAACAATATTTTTCCGATACAAACTATAATTTAAATTGTAATGTTCGCTGCGTAACCGGCTAGCAATAACAGTTTGTGCTCTGGTGAGCGCTAAGCGGTGAAACCAAGGCTTGACTCCGTCTGAGTGGTAGCGGGTGTAATAAAAGTTTCCTTTTTCGTAAGCCATGTTATGTAAATAATCTCTGTACTTGTTTGCTAAGATATTCTTAGATCTGTGGTACAGATCAGAATAAGGAACTTTAAAGTTAGACCTTTCTACCCCGCGTGATGGCCTCCTTGGCCAAGGAATCCGCCCTTTCGTTTCCAATGATACCCTTATGCGACGGGATCCATGCCACCGTAATTTCGGAGCCCGAGGTGACGGCCCTATAGTACATGTTGCGGATTAGAGTAATTATATAATTTTTATGTGTAGTATTGTAAGAGGTGATAGTTTGTAAAACGCTTTTACAGTCTGAGAATATGATGGCCGAAGGAATTTGAAGCTGCTGTATAATGAAGAGAGCTTCGTAAATAGCCCAGGCTTCTGCAGAAAAGCTGGAGGCGTCTGGGGGAAGTCTGCAGCGTATTTCCAGAGATAAATTTGGCGAATAAACGCTGGCGCCAACGGCGTGAGAAGAGTCGATTTTAGAACCGTCGGTGTAAAAAGAAACCGAGTTTGTCAGAAACTCCGCAAAAGATTCTCTGAAATGTAAATTAGCTTCGAGTGGGGAGATAGAATCCATGTTAAGATGAGAGAACTGTAGGTACTTGGGTTGCTCCGGTTAAGGAGAAATATGGATAATTGTAAAAAGGAAGAGAAACAGAACGGTGCATAACTCCGCGTACGCTCTGCACTGCCAAAAAAGATCTAAAGAGTGGGATCATGCGGCATGCCTTAGCTCGCTTAGTGCCTCCGAATGCATTATATTGTACCTGCTTAAGGCTTTCTATAACCGGATTGAAATTACAAGAGAAGCTTTTAACCAAATAATTATGTATGAGATACGCAAAGCGGTAACTTAATGGCGGTTCCTTTGCCTCGTCCAAGATGACATTAATGGGCGTAGACATGCGGTATCCCATGGCGCATCTTAAGAGCTTCCATTGTAGTCGCTGGATGGCTAGAAATAGTTGTTTATTACCTTTGTATTTAAAGACGACACATCCGTATTCGATGGCTCCTCTGAAAACTGCACGGTATAAAGAAATTAGCAGCTGGGGATGAGCGCCCCATCTGCACCCGGACAGAACCGTTAGTATGCTGGAGATCTTCCTGCCCTTATTGAGCAGGTATTTCATATGGGGTTTGCCCGTCATTTTATTGTCCACATTTATTCCCAAAAATCTGTGTTCGTTGACCATAGGAACGGCAGAGCCATTAATTATGATGTTAGGCTTAGGAAGTTGGTATTTTCTTTTTCGCGTGAAAATCATGCAGCGAGACTTGTCGGGAGCCAAGTCAAGGCCTCTATCTCTGAGATAACTGTTCAGAGTATTCAATGATTTTTCCAGTAACCGAAAGGCTACTTTAATAGATTTGTGGGTGATGTAGACGACCGTGTCATCGGCGTATTCTAAAGAACGCACTCTCGGCATCGTGGCAACGTCGCATAGCCGGCGCGTGCCAAAGCAGCTACGTCATAGACAGAGACAACCGAGACAGTAAATCGTATGTCTGTCCTTCTCTCCTCGCTCGAAGCTTGCCGAGCGCCGGCGCCGGGCCGGGCCGAGCGCGGCCGCCGCGGCCGCAGCATATCCCCTCTAACTGGCTAGTTCGGACACGAACCATTAGCACGGACGCAAACCATGTACGGTTACCGAGCGAAACGACGTAGTTGAGTTGCACTTTCTCAGGCGGCGCGTCGGAAAATGCAACACACAAAAATTCACGGAAAAGGCCGGGATGGCCTCTCTCAGGTTTCTCTCTGCTACGACTCGCGGAAGAACGAGACATCCGAGTGTATGTCTGCACTCTTCTACCCGCCCGAAGCTGGCCGAGCCGCCGCCGAGCGCTCAGTGCACACGTATGTACACGGCTCCGTCAGCTGCGTGTCCCCACCAGGCGCGCAGACAGCGGACACCCATTGACATCTCTGCTGAGTGCTCACTGAGTTAGTCGCGCGCGAGCTGCTGATCGTACTGGTTGTAGCTGTCAGCCGTAGGCCGTCGCAGGCAACTTCACAGTTTGTTACAGTTTTGTTTTCGGATAAAGTTCAGATTTTTTAAGTGTTGCGTGAGTCTTCTGCATTGTGAGTCCAATTACCGTTAGACGCCGTGCCGTCGTATGGACGTACGCGGTGAGATCCCGACGACGGGCAACCTTTGTACAGCTGCTTGAATTTTGTTTACTTTTAAAGATAAATTTAGTGTTCTTTTAATTTTTGTGAGAAGTGTAGATTACTTAAAGAATTAGTAATTTGTCAGAGAAAAATATCTAGTTTGTGAAAGTATTTAGGTAAAAATAAATTAATTTCTTTTGTAAACTGGTAATTAGTAGAAATAAATTTTTTATTATTAAAATAATTAATAGATAGTTTATCAAAAATAAATTACTATTTATTTGAAAATTTATAATTAATGGAAAATAATTATCAATTTTTTCAATAATAAATAAATAGTCTCAGATAAATTACTTATATTTTAAAAATTATTAATTGGTTGAATATAAATAATTTAATTATTGCATTTAAATGTGATTTAAAAAAAGTAATTATGAAGGAGAGGGCTTTTCTCACCGTCATTTATTTAAGAAAATTTTCAACCTCAAACGATTGTGGCAATGTTGCAAATTAAGAAAGGGCAAGTCTGGCTGCTGGCCGGTGGTGCGTTTAGCGGGGGCGTACGCCCTTAGCTGTAAAATATCGAGGATGAAAAACGTCAATATCTGTACGGCTAAAAATTTTTTTGCGTGTACTATATAATATTGTAAAGTACTTGCAAATGTTGCCAGACCTGTAGGTGGGGTCTAAAGTATTGCCAGATTAGGGTATAACTGCTTAATACTTAATAACATTCACGTCATTTCTGTAAAATTGAAATTTTTTGCTTATTGTATACGTGTTTAATAATCTGTATATGAAATGACAGACAAAAATCTCGGGTCTAACACCGTGCCAGACGTCGCCGAAAATCTCAGTATCTATGGAATGTACTGTAAATTGCCGGCAGCAACAATTAATTTTATCACTTAAATTTTTCGAGCATTAAATTTAAAATGTTCTCTGCTAATAACAATAATATTTACGAACATTTTTTACGGGAGGAGGGGTACATAAAAATTTCGGTTCTAAAACCTTGACGCCTTAGAGGCGTTCAGGCATAATCGGATGGTAGCTTCGCACCACCGGCCGCTCGACCGAGTGCGTGAACCAAATGTCCGAACCTGCGGTTCCTCTCGTACTGAGCAGGATTACTTGGCCATATTAAGAGCAGTATCACAAAGAAGAAGAAAAAGCTCTGGAGCCTTGAAGCTCAAGGTGCAGTGCGGTTTTCGCCGTCGTCGCGGTCGTTCGAAGCTACCATCCGTGGGATTATGCCTGAACGCCTCTAAGGCCGTATCCTCTCTAGTCAAAGGTAGCAATAATATCTCTAGGAGTCTCGTGAGTCAAAAGGCTCAAAACAATGTGACACACTACTCGGCGGCCGGTCCTCGCGGGCCGGTCGTCGCACGAGCCCGGTTTGCCGTACGGCGCCTCTGCCCGTCGTCGGGATCTCACCGCTTACGACGGCACGGCGTCTAACGGTCGAACATGAGTTTTGCGAGTTCGATGTCGAGACTCGGAATCGTCTGTAAACGACTTAGGTCCCCAACGTTCCAATCAGTGAACAACGTCCTCACCGACGGCCGGAAGCGGGAGCGGGGAGCTGTAGGAGGTTCAGCATTTTCCAAGGTCGTTCCAGCGTCCCTCCAAAAGAGGCGACGACGTTCGGCGGAGATCGAGACTGGCGAGCAGCGACGATCCAGCCTCTCCAGCGGAACTTTCAGCGGGGAAAAGGAGAGTCAGCGGAGTCGACTAAGGGTCAGTGGTCTTTATCTTAAATACGTTCAAATTGTGTTACTTTAACATATTTTTTAAATTTATACTATTATTATAAAGAGACAGAGTTTGTCGGTTTGATTGTTTGTTTTCGATGATCTCGGAAACCAATGGACCGAATTTTTACCAAAAGTATATGAAATAGGGGTAGAATTTTCCAGGGAGTGTTATTATGTGTATAGTTTTTTGTTACCGATTTTCTGGAAACCGGTTTTTTTAATTTTTCGAGAAATAATTGACCGAATTTTAAATAATTCCTTTCTAAAAAAGGCGTACAAATTCGATACTCGAATATATCGCGGTTATTGTTGCCTTTTTTTCGCGATGTCGATTGGTTCTTTTGCTGTGCTTACTTCATGAGCAGCTGTTATTGTATATTTTGACAGTTGTGCCTAATGTTAAAACTAAATAGCGCGCGCGAAGCGCGCATCTGTAGTGTCTAGTCCATATCTAAAAAAGAGATGTAAAGTTTAATGTTGTCGCTTTTCCGCGATGCCGATTGATTCTCTTGTTGCGCTTATTTCATTTGCAGTTGTCATTGTATATTTTGATAGTTGTGTGTATCAAGGAGTTAATAGTGTAATAGAAATAGCATAATGTTAAAGCTAAATAGCGCGCGCGAAGCGCGCGTCTGTAGTGTTTAGTTGTATATAAAACAGGGATAGAATTTCCGTAAATAAAGTGTATAATTTTTCGTTACCGATTTTTTTTGAAACCGGTATTAGAAGTTTTTCGAATTTTTCGGGAAATAATTGATCAAATTTTAAAGAATTGTATATAAAATAGGGGTAGAATTTCCCGGGGAGTGCTATAAACTGTATAGTTTTTCGTTACTAATCTTTTTAAGAACCGGTATCTTTTTGGAAATCGGTTACAAAATTTTTCCAATTTTTTAGGAAATAATTGAGTGAATCTCAAATAATTGTGTACGACGGTACTTAATTTCAATCAATAAAAAAGTAATATTTTTCAATTTATAGCACTTTAGAGAGAAAGAGAGAGAGAGAGAGAGAGAGAGAGAGAGAGAGATTGATTGATTGATTGAGCTTTATTAGCCTTCTCGGCTATTTTTTACATAAAATATCCTTAAATTAATTCCTCTACATGAGGTACAATATATTCTCTTAACCTACGTTTAAATGGTACAATTCTTTCGCATTGCTTAATTTCTATCGGTAGGGCGTTGTACATATTCAAACCTTCATAAAATAAACTTTTCTGTGCACTTCTCGTCCTGTGATATTGAATTCTAATATTCTCAGCCTGCCTCGTTTGCCGTCCACTCACATCTCCTACTATTTCTATCCTATTCCTTAAATGTTTTGGCATTATGCCTCTTACAATCTTAAATATAAAAATACATACATTATACATTAGCCTCTGTTTTACATTCGTAAACTTAAGGGTTTGCAGCATCAATTCTACCTTTGTATATCGCGAGCATTGCAGTATGACTCTCATTGCACGATTTTGTGCCACTTGCAGTCGATTCAATTGCGTTTCACCCATGCCTACTAATATTGTTGCGCAATATTCAAAGTGAGGCGCTATGATAGACTTATACACGGTACATCGAGTATACACCGATATATCATTCCCTATTCTATTCAGAAAACTTATTTTTTTCCCCTATTTTCTTTAACATATAATCACAGTGATTGTCCCAACGGAGTTTACTATCGATCATTACACCCAGATGTTTCGTTATCTCGACACGTTCAATTATAGTTCCATCCAAACTTTTTACTATTATGTCTGTTTTTATTTCTTTTCTTATACTTCTAACTATCATATATTTGGTCTTGTCTGCATTCATTTTTAACATATTCACATTCATCTATTCTTCAAGTATACCGAGCACCATATTTAGTTTTATTTCCAATTCCTCACAACTTTCTCCTGTTACACTTGCGGTCGTGTCATCTGCAAATAATCTAAATATACTTCCCTCCGGACAGACTTTAACTATATCATTTATATACAAAATAAACAATAGAGGTCCTAATACGGATCCCTGTGGCACGCCATATACAGTCTCAATTATTTTAGAACATATATCATTGAATCTAACTTGCTGCTTTCTATTACTTAAATACGATATTATCCATTCCAATACCACTCCTCTTATTCCATACTGATATAATTTTTCCACTAATCTTACCCTATCTATTGTCTCAAACGCTCTCCTGAGATCCAGGAATAAAACCCCCA
This sequence comes from Temnothorax unifasciatus, assembly GCA_030770225.1. Taxonomy (NCBI): domain Eukaryota; kingdom Metazoa; phylum Arthropoda; class Insecta; order Hymenoptera; family Formicidae; genus Temnothorax; species Temnothorax unifasciatus. Next base: position 11,324 of record JASTWK010001424.1, read on the forward strand.
CCATTTTTTTCTCCTCAATTATCAACTTCCATTCCTCAATAAAACTCTGAATTGCTGTCTCACACGACTGCTGTCTCCTAAATCCCGATTGATATTCGGTTATTATTTCATTGTCTTCTAGAAATTTTTCCAACTGTTTTTTTACAACTAACTCTAAAACTTTTTCATATATCGGTAACATATTAATCGGTCTATACTCGCTCGCTTTTTTTGGTTTGTTTACCTTTGGTATCGGTATTATCGTGGATGTTTTCCATCCTTCTGGAAATTTACCTGTCCTAAGCGAATCATTTATTACCCCTACAAACTCATCTTTTATCACAGGTAGCACCATTTTCAGTATATCACTATTTATTCCTTCCTCTGTTCCGTTCTTTCGTGGTAGTTCCCTAACAATTTGTTCTAGATCACTTGCACTAATTGGCTCAAAATTTTCCATAATTCCCTTAGTCTCAATTACATAAATAGGTTTCCTACCAGTGCCTTCTATCCCCTTATTACTAATAGATTGCACAATGTTGCTAATACTTTTTACATAATATATATTAAATTTATCAGCTATATTGCATTCTTCTATGTCTTCTAATACTTCAAAATCTACATTATCGATGTTCTCTGAACCTCTTTGCTCACCCTTAATTAATTCTTTCAAAGTTTTCCACATTTTTGTAGGATCACTCCTATTATTATCTATCATATTCTCATAATATTCCTTCTTTTTTGCCCTGATAAGTTTAACTACTGCATTTCTTTCATTCTTGAAAAATTCCCAGTCCTGATCCTTACCTGAGCTTATTGCTCTACTGTGAGCCTCATCCCTCCTAACTGCTGCCATTCTTATTTCATCTGAATACCACTTTTTCCCTTCCCATACTCTCGGAATTTTAAACATTTTCTTAGGTGCTACAGTATCCAATACACTTACTATACTGTTAACAAATCTCTCAGCCCTAATACTTATATCTAGTCCTTGACCTTGCTCAGATCTTTCTTCCAGTATTCTAAGAAAATCATCTACATTAAATTTACTATAGTCCCTGCCTCTAAATTCTTTATATTTATTACTCTTTTTATTCATATTAAATTCTACTTTTAGCCATGCATGGTCCGTTATTTTAGGTTTCTCATTCATTTGTACCTTTACTTCCTTATTCGAAAAAATTAAATCTATCATCGTTCTACTATCTTTTGTAACTCTCGTTGGACACTCAACGTATTGCCTCATCCCTAGGTTTTGCATCACCGTTAATAGTTTCTTTGTATAAAATGAATCTACCATTATATCTATATTAAAGTCTCCTATCACTATACAGTCATACTTTATTATTAAATCTTCAACCGTATCTTCCAAAAATCTCACGAAATCGCCATTTGACGCACTCGGCGAATGATACACTACTGCTATCATACCTTTATACAGATTCTCTCTCATTTCTATCACCACGCACAAGGGAGAGAGAGAGAGAGAGAGAGAGAGAGAGAGAGAGAGAGAGAGAGAGAGAGAGAGAGAGAGAGAGAGGGGGGGGGAGAAAGAGAGGGGGGGAGAGAAAGACTATTTGTGTGTCTTATTACATATGTCCTCCGGTGTGAAGTCCGGGTAACCATCAGCTAGTATATTATATTTATGAAAGCAAAGACAGTCCTATCGCCTCTCCTTCTTTATCAAAAATTGATCACAATTTGTCTTTACATATAAATGTGTGATAAATTTGTCTTTATATATATAGATTTGATATAATGATGATAAAGATGATGTGGATAATGATGGGCATAACGGTGCTGGAAATAATGATGATGATGATGATGATGATGATGATGGATGATGATTTATCTTCTGGTAAGAGACTATTTAATAATTACATGTAAAAGCTAACACTTACAATATTTGTATAATAAAACAAATATAATTTATGCTGTTTTAGATAATGAAGAAGAGGAAGTGGAAGAAGAAGCAGAAGAAGAGGAGGATATACCCCCCTTCCTCCTCTTCCTCCTGACGCTGCGGTATATAATAAATATATTGATGCGGATTATAATGCTCACGAAGGTTGTGAGGATGATAATGAAGAAATTATTTTTTAGTAAGAAACTATTTAATAATAACACGTAAAAGCTAACACTTATAATATTTGTATAATAAAACAAATATAATTAATGCTGTTTTAAATAATAAAGGAGAGGAGGTGGAAGAAGAAGCAGAAGAAGAGGAGGATATACTCCTCCGCCAGAGGCAGCTGCAGCGGCAGCAGCAGCCGCAGCAGCAGCGGCGTCATCACATGCGTGTACCAGCAGCCTAACAAACTCGTGCGTTGTAACAACTACCGCGAGCGTCGACGCCGCCGTCACGGTGAAAAATTCAAAGCAAATCGGAGATAAAGAAAGAAAAGTAATAAATTAATTTTAGTTAAAAAGAACAAAACAAAAAAATATTTTGTACAAATATTTTGTTAAACCAATCAAACTGTAACAGATAGATTTATACACAAATATCGCAATTGCGCTCTGTGAAATGTAACTATTTTGTAGCAATATATAAAACAAATCCATTATTTTTAATTAAAGTAAGGGATAACTCACCGGCACCGATGCGCAACAGCGGAATCGTAAACTGCATCGTCGCTAGGTTGTGATCAGTGAAATACAAATGTACAAATAAAATTATAGCAGCGCCCAAGATAATCGATATTTACATATACGCGCAATGTTATTTCAGGAAATAATAACTGCGCGCGTCACAATTTTTATTCTTTAAAGTGAATAATTATTATTAAAATATTTGTATAGTTTCTGCGAAAAACCTTGTTCTTACAAGCAAGCTTCTTTTAATATTTACAGTATTTATACATAGAAATCTTTCTCTCTATATAATTTTCATATAAATCATTCGTTCCAGGAAATATAATTGAAAATAAACAATTAAGCAAGAAATACGTATTACAAATAGTACAAATAATTATGTGAATTATATGAATTATTATATAAATAATATAAGAATAAAAATGTAATTCAATAAATTGTTGTATTACTCGTACATAAATAACAATGATTTATTTACCGTACGGTTGTTCCGCTGTCGCCCGATGCCTTCCAGACCTCGTTCTCCTTTCGGTTTTCGGCTTTCCTCGTCGCTGGCACTCACTCGCGGAAAAACCGATTAATTACGAAAGATGCTTTCCCGCGCGTAATTCACTCGCGTCCCACGAAATCAAAACTTTCGAAATCCGCTATGTGCGGTGACGCGATACTTTAACGTCGTTTACGAAGCAACAAGCTCGTTAATCGCGATTGAATGGATTTACATACACATCGAGACGATCACCCGTCGATTCCGACACTTGGCGCATACTCATTCGCGCGCAAAACTTCTTCCTCGACAGGAAAACAGACATGAGAAACGCGGAGCAGGCGCGACACGATCTCGCGCTAACATAACGCGACCACAGAATACACACAAAAAAATTTGGGAGAGCGCGGGCAGTGGGGCGAGAACGCCGAGAACGTACCTTTCAGAAAAGCCGAGCGAAATAATCGAAAATAATAACCGACCGTCTATCAAAAAATAAAGCACTCGAAACCATTTATTAGTTTATTTATTTATACGCGAGGTTTATTTCCGACAAACAAAAAAAGAAGAACGCGATTGCGACTCACTTGCGTATCGTCGAACCAGAATACCTGAAATCCGCCATATTCAGTAATCGAGCAGGCAGGTTGTAATGATTGTATTACTACCGCCTTCGAAGCGTCGCAAGACGCGTTAATCGGGATCGCGCGGACCATCAGGATATTCGAAACAATCGCCCGTCGCTTGATTCGACACTCCCGATCCTCGTTCACACTTCACACGCGAGATTCACATCTGGTGGATAAAAAGACGCGAAAAGTACGTAACAGTCGCAATTCGACGTCGTGTCGGACCCGCGCTCGCGCCCGCGTCGCCCGCGCGCTACGCCGCTACGAGATCGCGCAATCGGAGTAAATGTAACAGTTAAAAATCAAAAGAAGAGGGGAGGGGAGGTGCATTCGTGAAACGTTCACGCTTCGAGCGGCGCCGCGTCGCGCCGCGCCGGCTTCATTGAAAACAAGTAAGCAAAAGTTGTCGAAAATTGAGTTATATGTATATGTATGCAACAATACAACTGGATCGAAATAACGCTTTAATGTATTCAAGACGGATTAACTAATTTTTGCATAAACGTTAAAACACTCCCCGTATGAATGTTGCGTTACAATCGTGCGAGAGAGACATATCGACGCACTAAAATTAATTAATCGCCGAATCAGGGCGAATTACTCAGGGTCGCGCCATCGTTATTCACTGTCCGCGTCTTCTACATATCTGGCGTCACTGATTCGCGGAACGAAAGCTGAGCCGGCAGCCGGCAGGCAGGTAGGGTGAATAGGGACCGAGTACAGCTCCGTGTGTCGTCGCATTATCTTTTGAAACGCACAATATAGATACTAATTATAAAAAAAATGCGATTATTTTCTATAAACGATTAAAGCTGAACTATGCGCGATTCGTGGTTCGTGATTCGCAATTCGTCATTCAGGCCGAATGCCGATTCGCCAGCGGAGCGGTTTTTTGACGAAATCAATGAGATGAATTTCATCTTTTTGATTTCGTCAAAAAACCGCTCCGCTGGCAATCAGCGCGAATGGCGAATCGCGAATAGTCTAGCGCCAGCTTAAGGTAGTTCGATGATGAATGGCCGAAGTCAAAACAATGTTTATGATTTTTTTATTTATATGATTATAAAAAAATAGGATTACGCATCACAAAGCTTCGTAATGACGTAAAAAAACCAATAGTAAGTAATTTTTACGTTGTAGAATAATATTTTGCCTGAAATAGATTAAAATAAAGTGTGTTTAACGCGTCGCTTGACTATAGTTTTCAACTTTAATTATTAATTTAAAAAAAACTGTACGGTGGATCGTGTTCATCTTCAACTATAGGCTTTCTCACAGTGTCCTCTTTCCATCGATATATATTGTTCGGACATTTTTGGCAAAATATTTTTCGCAAACTCGTGTTATTCATAGGAAAATAACCTCTTTTCCTATTAGACCAATGTTAAAATCATTAAAATCACTTAATTTTTGAAATTTAATATCTTGAGAACGGGAATTATTTTTTTTTTTTTGGGCTTAATCGATTCAGGAAAGTTCCTTCTTTCGATATGAAAAATAAAACCTATCACTTTTGGCAAAAGTTGTTTCATCATCGAACTACCTTAACTCTTCGTAGTCACACTTCTCTAGAATCCCATAGTAGTTACACTGGGTCGTATTGACCCAATCGATTTTTAATGTTTGCCATTTTTAATAGTATCGGTCCGATCGGATTTAAATAATTCTGGAACATACCTTGAACATTCTGGAATATAAAAAAACTGCGGTTTTGTGAGAAATCAAATGGCAACATGTTGAAAAAAAAATCGTGAACGAGTACATGATTAACGGTCTCTACCTATAGAGGATACTTCCCTCATGTACACAAGCAAATGGGGGGGGAGAGGGGGGCCAATGCCTAGGCAGCGGTCCCTCCCCTCCCCTCCCCGCCCCAGGGGCGGGCGGGTGGTCGGGGATCACCACTCGCTCGCAGCCACTACGATGGCACCCTGGGAGGGGGGGGGGGTGGCGAATGGACGTGGGGTCGTCCATTCTTCACAGATTAGCTTTAAACTTAAGGTGTGCCGCAAGGGCAGGACGCGAGGAGGCCCAAGGTTGAGATCTTGTTTGTCCCGGGGCCTCCTCAACATAGCGTCAGTAGGGACCCCCGGGGGAGTTTTAGCGGGTGCAACTCCCGCATAACCGCCTTCCTCTCCCCGGAGAAAGGGGTATCCAGCGATTTCTCCCCCGTCACCAAAAAAAAAAAAAAAAAAAAATGTACACAAGCAAATGACTCTAATTCTACTTCTATATGTTATTAAAGAGATTATTTTCATTGACGGCAAATACAAATGTATAGGGACTACATTTAAATACGTTGACAATCTCTATCGAAATACGATACATTCATCTAAATTAGGAATTTGTTATGTAAAAAGTATTAACAATAATACTTGTACATCATTTTTTGTTGACGACATATGTCATAAATGCCTCCGATTTATGCCACCTTTTAAAGAAGATTTCGGAATGTTCCCCATTATTCACCAAGTAGCGTAATGATTTATTGAAATTACTATGTATTATATTTGTAATAAATTGAAAATCAATAAAATTGTATTAAGTTTAAGTTTAAGTTTAAGTTTAAGTTTAAGTTTAATTAAGTTTAAGTTATTGTGCAGAATCTATAATAAGAAATTATTTTAACGTTGAAATGGCGATTAATTAAAACGTATTTAAATGAAGCAAATGTTTTATAAACATTCATTGTATTTAAGTATATAATCGCAAATTTATTTAATATCGTGCTTTTTTGTGAACAACAATAAACTGTAGATAAAAGTAGTAAAATATAATAATAGAAAATATAAATTTATAGGAACATTGAATCATGTCTCGAAACGTAAACAATAAAAATAAAACGTATGCCCTCGTCGAATTTTTAAATGGCAAAAAAAAAGAATGTGCCGTCGTGCCATTGATTTAGCTAATAGATGACCGAAATAGATGTTATTGGCCAAAAATTAGATCTCAGGAAGCTTTTGACAAACTGGTATTGGATATATAATGAACCATATAATGCTACATGGATGAAATATAAGATCCACCGAGTGTTAAAAGTTTCAGGTAAGAATTTTTTTTTTTTTTTTTGTTTACGCGGAAGAGGGGAAATGCCTCGCGCATTCCCGAGGGCCGGCCCCCGGGATATGTGGGGCTTGCACCCACTAAAACCCCTCTCCCTAACATTTAGCACTCAGGACAACAATTGCGACACGCGGGAGACTCGAGGTATAACATCACGTGTCACAACAGTCCTCTCGCAGAGGCGACAGTAAAAACGTAAACCGAAGGCAAAATCACACGGTGGATTAAACAGGAACGTCGTGGATCCCACAGGGATGACCGTCTAGTCGAATATTTGACACAAGTGTCAATATTCGACCGCCTCGGAGAGGTCTCATGATACTGACCGCGGGCAGTCATATCATAGAGGGCTCTCTTCATTGGCTGCGAGGCCATTCCAAAGGAAAACCACGACGTCCCAAGAAAAGACGTACATATACGTACGAACCAAGACGAACAGGAAGCCCCCTATCCGGAGGGGGGTTCCACGCTTAACAAAACCGCGAGCGAAAGCTTGCTAATAACAGGTGACACAGACCCACCACCACTAAGAGCGATCGGACACGAGGTCCGCATCCCGGGCCAAAATGAATCGGCGAATAGTAAGAATCACACCCACCCCACCCCGGGAAGAACCCAGAGGGGGAAGCCGGGGGGAGGAGGGCGCGAAAAGAGCATAGTCTCAGGGACCCCGCCGCAGGCCGCAGAAACCCCCGAGGGACGACCGCCCGCGCCCCGCCGCCGCAACGGAGCCTCCGGCAATCAGGTAAGGATTAATGTAAAAGTTTGTGTACGTTACTTCCTTATCTTAATCATTATTAATAATTTATTAAGGGACATATAAATATAAATTTTACATACACCTTTACATATATATAATTTTTATACAATTATATTATTGTATAAAAACTGACTGAAAATATTTCAACAATTTCTGTGTATTTTTATTTTGCACCTATCCACCCTAATAGTATTGAAGCTCTCATAAAAACTAAATACTATTAAGTGTGATATAAAGACCCTCGAGATAATGATATGTAGGTAGAAGGGGCTGTAAGGGTCAACGCGGATCCAGGTGCGTTTAAATATTATTTATTGTTTAAATATTATATAAACTTAGTGAGACTACAAGGTCCAAATCAAGTAGTCTGGAGAAAACAAAATACATCGCAGAGTCAAATAAAATAAAATCGTACAGAAAATGATCTGTGCAAAGAGATCTCTTCTTACAGATCTCTTTGCACAGATCATTTTCTGTACGATTTTATTTTATTTGACTCTGCGATGTATTTTGTTTTCTCCAGACTACTTGATTTGGACCTTGTAGTCTCACTAAGTTTCTGTCAATTTTGGAAACAGTAAACTCACGATGTTGAAGGAGAATATGCTATTAATGTTAACATTATACCACTGAGGATGGCTCGGACAGGAACCGAAACGTATGGTTTTTTGTAATCGAAGAATAAATAATATTTAAACGCACCTGGATCCGCGTTGACCCTTACAGCTCCTTCTACCTACATATAAATACTATTAAATCGTTCTACATTAATTATATGCTTGAATTTACATAATTTCACAATGTTTATAATCTCTTCAGAGGACTATGGCGGTATATGGATATTATTTTGGAACATGGTTCAACAAAAGATGATGGACTGGATTCCATCGAAATTTCACAGAAAAAAATTGTTGAACGATCTGATAATCGAGAAGAAGATAACACATCTGATTCATCCGATTCCTCCAAAATAATGAATACTAAAACTAAATATAGAAGCGAAAAGAATATGCGAAAAGACATTAATCGTGGAGAATCTGAATTTTCCCATTCAAGCGACTCAGAGCATGAGATTAGTAAGCGAAGAAACCCGAATGTTGACGATTCTCCATCATATGATTCAAATTCCGAAAAGAATGTTAGTGGGAACTTAAAAAATAAAAATGCATCCACATCTACTTTACGTACAGACAAAAATAAATGTCAAAATCAACCTTCAAATATTGATGGCAGATATAACAATGGAATTATTCCAAGTTCTGAAAGTTAGTATGTGTAAATAAATATTTTTAATTATAAAAAAATATTAATTATTTTTTATAATGTAAAAATATTGATTATTAGGAATCGTAATACTTATATATAAGACTTTAGTTTTTTTTGTGTTAAACAAATCAGTAGTAAAATATATCAGTTTTGTTCATATGTAGATTAGGCATCAATATAAACTACATATTTTATTACAGAGATACAATGCCGTTATGTATACAATGCAGATTATAGAATTTTTGTTCCCAATTACAATCTGGTATTATTTTATAGGTTCATCATCAAAAAATGCGCAAAACATTGACGTTGAATTTAACAGACATGCATCGTCAACACTGGATGTAAATGAAGGGACAGTAATGTCTCAACAACAATTTCAAAAATGGTAAAGCGGATGGAAAAGATATTGATGTTATGTGAGCAGAACAATGCCTGTACAAGTCAACTTTTACAAAGTATGTTGACATTCTTTAATCCAACATCGAAACCGGACGGATTGCCGGAGCTACCACTGAAAAGCAATAATGATTTTAAAAAATTGGAAGAATTGCTATCTGAAAAAATAGTAGATGCTAGGGGCCGAGAAATACCCGCTCCTGCTTACTGCACTTATTTGGTACGGTTTAAAATTATAATCACGTCTACTTTTATAATTTCAAAATTAAACTTGACTAATGTGACAATCATAATTTTTCATAGAAACGACGTCTTTCCACGATTGGCGGTGCTGACCAAAGAGCCAGCGTAATGAATATGCTAAAATTTGTACTTACAAATGAGTTAAAGATGACCTACAACTGGAAAGGGCAGAAGAAAAGAAGTTTCGAAACTACAAAATTACGTGAAGTTATCACGGGTATATATTATAATACCTTTTGAATGAATTGGACATTGAAACAAGTTCATATAATAACACTATGTTACAAACTATTTATCTCTTATAAATCAATTACTATCTATATATAGTCTTTATTTCTCCAATCACAATAACTTTTTACAAAATTGCAACATTAATTTTTTGACATTAAATACATTCTTAATTTTATAATTTTATAATGTATTATTTTAAATTGCATACATAAACAATAAGAGGGGCTTCATATTATTTACTTCATATTATTACTTTTCAAAATACATTTGTTTAGTATATAAAAAAGCATTTTGAAGCTTGAAGTTTCAATTTTAACGCACTTTTGGTGGACTTTTAAAATTTTTTTATTTTCTCTGTTGTACGCCTTAAAAAAGAATACATTGTTTTGTTCCTTAAAATTAACTTATGTTTGACTACTTGAAACTCAATTAAAAATTTATTTTTCAAAAAATTCAATTAACGTTTCATAAACTACATAATTTTACCTACAAAATGCTTTTTTTTTAATTTTTCTACGATTTTTTTTCACCGATTTACACGACTTTGAAGCAAACCCTGTATTTTTTAGAAAAAATGACGTAACTTGATGAAAAATCATCGTAGAACAAACAAAAAAAAGCATTTTAAAGCTCAAAATGTCAGCTTTAACGTGGTATCGGTGACTGTAAAAAATTTTTCTGTCTTCCTTGTTTGGTGCTAAAATTAAAAATGTTGATTTATTCCTTAAAATTACACATTTTTAACACTCTGCAGTTTGATAAAAAAAAATTTTTCACAAAATTCAATACAAATAACACAAACTGTAACATTTTACCTACAAAATGCTTTTTTTAAAATCTTCCTACGATTTTTTTTGACCGATTTACACAATGTTGAAGTTAACCCTTTTTTTCTTGAAAAATGACATTTACCGTCGACATTAGCATTAACCAATGTGCACCACGTGGAGGTTGTCGGTCGGATTTTGCACATCGTGTGTGTATATGTGTGTGTGTGTGTGTGTGTGTGTGTGTGTGTGTGTGTGTGTGTGTGTGTGTGTGTGTGTGTGTGTGTGTGTGTGTGTGTGTGTGTGTGTGTGTGTGTGTGTGTGTGTGTGTGTGTGTGTGTGTGTGTGTGTGTGTGTTACAGCAGAGATAAGGACTCCGCAGCTCGTTATTTCTACAGTATTTAAATGACTCCAAACCCTCTCAGCTGTGTGTGTGTGTGTGTGTGTGTGTGTGTACGTGCGCGTGCGTGCCTTTAAAATTGTGTATTACCTCCTCTCTGATTAATTATTGCTTGTAATCGCTCTCGCATGTTTATGCATCTTTCAATTGCGCTTTGTGGAATTTTGCGCCAAATTTGCCTAAGCGCTTCTCAGGGTGTGCAAACTTCCACATGAGAAGTGGGGGACAGTTTCAGAGACCTCTGTTCCTTGACTACCGGATATGATGAACTAAAATTCGTCACGTGACAATGGTGGGGAGTTCAAATGTACACGCGCAAATTCATACATCTAAATATATAAGTCACGTCTGTCTGTCTGTCTGTCTGTATGTACGCAAACTACTCATTCGTTAGTAGACCAAATTTTTACCAAAAGTATATGAAATAGGGGTAGAATTTTCCGGGGATGAAAATGTCGTGGTTAATTTTTCATTACTGATCTTTTTGAAAACCGGTTCCAAAATTTTTTCAAATTTTATAAGAATTAATTGATCAAATCTCAAAGAATTGTATATGAAGTAAGGGTAGAATTTCCCGGGGAGTGCCATAAAGTGTATAGTTTTTTGTTACCGATTTTTTGAAAACCGGTTTTTCAAATTTTTCTAATTTTTCGGGAAATAATTGATCGAATCTCATTCGTTAATGGATCGAATTTTTACCAAAAATATATGAAGTAGGGGTAGAATTTCCCGGGGAGTGCCATAAAGTGTATAGTTTTTTGTTACCGATTTTCTGGAAACCAGTTTTTTTAATTTTTCTAATTTTTCGGGAAATAATTGATTGAATCTCAAAGAATTGTATGTGAAGTAGGGGGGTAGAATTTTTCGGGGAATGCTATGAAGTGTATAATTTTTTGTTACCGATTTCTTTGGAAACCGGTTCAAAAATTTTATTAATTTTTCGAGGATGGGTTTAATTGCCATCATTTAATTGCCATAATTATATAGACAGAATATATAATAATAATTATTAGGACAATAGTTTCCACCCATGGGATGCAAATAAAATACATTCTGCGCAATGCGCAGTGATTACTTCATCATTCTTTATTATCCCTTTGATTTCCGCTCTTTCGTTCATTAATGAATTTCACATTATTTTTCTTTTTAGTGAAGTAGGCCTACTGAGGAAACCACTTAAAAAAAAAACGTGTCAGCAATAATATCCCATGGGTGGAAACTATTGTCCTAATAATTATTATTATATATTCTGTCTGTATAACTATAAGCTAATAAGGATATTGAAACATAAATGAAGTTGTTTTAAGAAAAACGACTCCCGGGCGAAGCCCGGGACACCAGCTAGTACATATATAAGTACATATATATTTTTGATTTTAATTTTTATTTTGATTACTTAATAACTCTTAACTTTAAATAATAAACAATTCAGTTTCAATTTAATTTTTTAAATTCTTTATTATTAAATTTACAGTTACAATGTTTCTTAAGACTATAATATTTTAATAATACTTTTAATAAAATATATAATAACTAATAAATTATAGATTAACAAATATATATTAATATTATTAATAAAATAATGTTACAACCATTACACATATATTTCAACTATTAACTATTCTTATATATAATAAAATATATTAATCATAAAATAAAAAATGCAACATATTTTTCCGTCCCACTTAGCAGACTGCGGACTGTCAGATATTATTTTATAATAACTGGTGTGGTTAAAAAATATGATGCATTGCACATAAAGTGCACCACGGCATCATGCACACGACCATTCACACATTACAAAAAAATATACATAAGTATATAATACAATTTAAAGAATTAATAGTGGATAAAAACATACATATACATACATATACATACAAATACACACCTCATGCAACAAATACTTCACCATACATTTAATAAAGAAATAAAAAAAAAATATTACGTACATAATTTTTTCATATAATAAAGACAAATATAGGCTGCGGTCCACTTGATGCTACAAATGTTTCGAAGCATTCCTTTTCTCTTTTCTTTCAATAAAGAAAGAAGGAGAAGAAGAACGCTTCAAAGCATTTGTAGCGTCAAGTGGACCGCAGCCATAATTTCATTCATTACATAACAAATACATTCTTCAATCCATTCAGGGACAATCTTATTTCATCGAGAGGCATTATCTTTGTTAGCTAATACCATCTGTCAGTGATAAAACAGACGTCCATCATTCATGCTGCTAAAGTTCTTCTCAGATGCAACATGGCCTGCAAGATACTCCTGCTAAGACGTTGCACCTTTCCTCCGATCTCATCTTCGCGACCTGAAGGCATATCTTCCCAAAGGAAAAGATAACTTCTTCAGGTTGATGACCCAGAGTAGAAGAATCCTACCTATCTAATTTATTCCAAACTACACACACATACATTGCAACAACACAATCATTTTACAATTTTTTATAATTTTTTAATTCATCTTTCTCACATTTCTTTTTTTATAAGGTTTACACTTTTTTTTCGTTCGCACAATATTTTTAATATCAGCTTCACAAACTGCATTCTCATCCTCATTACATATTAAAATATTTTTTCTTTTACACCACCACGCTAAAACTTTTACCGCAATTGCACGCACCATTATTTTAAATATAATATCATGATGTTCAACACATTCATGCCAATCTATACTAATATTGCAATTATCAAAATATTGTAATAACACTTTCAAAATATTACGTCGGTGAGCTGTAGTATTTAATAATTTATTTAAAAGGCATATTATTTGTCTTGCGCAAACTGTAAAATTACTATTATTAAAACTATCATTACACTGTTGACAATGTTTAAGTTCTTTTAATATAACAACAATAACATTTTGTAAATATTCCGGTATAAAAGTGATAATTGAATCTTCTGTAACAACTTTATCAGTTAACATTTCAGGCGGTTCATTTTGAATATCATTATTACTAGTAACTATCTCATTATTTTGAATATTGTTCAATAGCTCTTCTAATGACAAAAACGTTGAATCATCTGTAGTAATTTCGCAATTTCCACCAGTTACTGAAGTATACTTCATGTTGTTCACTAATAACGTAATAAATGAATGTTCAAATTGGCAAGGTGTCGGATTCGTATGTCGAACGGCATGACTTCTAATCTGACCGAAAAAATTCTCTAGAGGATCTTGATTGCAATAACGCGTTTTAAAATTTTGAAATCCGTATTGAACATTAAGTGTTTCCCAAATTTTTTGAAATCCGGTTATGGTGAGCATCCAATTTTTTAAAGTCGGCACCGACGTAATAATTTTTTGTGTTACCTTGTCTACATAGCGCATATTTCTAATAATATTTTTCGCGTCCTGCCAAAATGCATAATGCTCACTATCTGTTGTTACGGGACATCGTAATTCGTTTTCATTGTCCTTTCCATTTACTGAGTCAAACAAGTTATTAAAAAAATTAACAATCTCAGCTGTCGCAAGTCCTTCTTCAGTATTAATACTTAAAATTTCTTCATTTACAGATATGGAACCTGTAATTTAAAAAACGCATATATAAGTATAATATTTTAATATCAATATTAAATAAATATCGTAAATGTTCCTATGTGTATTAATTTTAATATTTAATACACATTAATATTAATTTATGAACATAAAATCAGAAGAATTTGACTAAATCCAATTTAAAAAAATTGCAAAGTTATATTTAAATCGTAAATTGTAAATATTTTTTAAAGTGAAATAAAACATTTTTTAGAGTACTCACAATTTGATCTCGTCAACGTTTCAATGCAGCTAGCAACAGTTCCACTTAATACTTGTGTTGCGTATTTAACTCGCATTTTCTTGATTTTATTTTCTAATATATGATCCTTTGTTAGTTTTTTAAGTTGCGGCCGAATTGTATTTAGCTTTTTGTCTAATAACCAGGCAGTTTTTATGACATCCCACGATGCGATTTGAGCTGGTTTATTATTATGGCAAGTCCTCGCTAAATTTTTTGTAAGAAGATTATGTCTGATTCCTTTAATTAGATGTGGAGGATCATACAAAGGAATAATTTCACTATTTCCAATTTCAATAATTTGACCTGTAAAAAAAAATAAATTAAATATATGCATATTATTTTGTTTAATAATATTAATGTAATAATGATTATCTACGTTGTGGCTTATTTTCGAGGTTCCGTTTCTTCTCTGTTTGTTGTAATAATTGGTTGATGGCGGCTACATTTGATGATCCTTGGTCACAGACCGTGGCAACAATTTAAAAACCTGTATTACTAATTTTACGTACGTGTTCTTTTATACAACGCATTAATTGTGCGGTATTAGTTTGTTTATCACAAAAACTATAAGAAATAGGAAGTTTCCAGCCAGAGTTCAAACCGCGAAGCATAAATACTAAGGCGTGATCCGCAACTTTGTTAGTGCGGTAATTACCCCAATCCTCAAAACCACATATAATATCCTTTTTAATATCATAAGTGATTTTGAGTTGTATCGAAACCTCATCCCACATTAGAATGCACACTTTATCCTTTTCCGACATTTTTGGAGCTATCTTCTCCAAATGTTTTAGAATAAAAGTGTTCAATCTTGCTGAGATGGGTAACTTTCTAAGTAACAACTGCAAAGTTTGTATCGATGGTATGTCTCTAAAAACACTTCGCAAAGATGTATAAGCCCGTTTGCCCATCATTTTATATAACATTAACGCCAAAGTCTTCTGTTTTGTATCATAGCGATGTCCCTGTATGAAATATGAAAAGGTATTAAGTATTATATAAATGTTGAAAATATAAATGTCTTCAAATATTTCTTCCTTAGTAACAAATCAGATATACATAATGAATAAAATAAAATTATAAAAGTTATTATATGCAAAAAGTTATATGAAAAAGCTAAAGAAATAATATAAATAACAGTTGATAAATAAATAGTAGAAAAATTTATTTAATAATTTAATAAATTAAATAAATTTTTATTTAAAATGGTATTCTCCATTGCAATACTATATAGATAATTATACTATATAGTTTGACAACAATATAACTTGAACAATACTAGAATGTATTAAAATATGATTAAAGTAAAATATATTTATTAAGTATATACTATAAAATATAAAAACAAATTATAACGCAAGAAATAATACAAAAAGAAGTCGTGCATAAACCGATGGCATCAACAAAAGTTTTGTTATAATACATAACTCAAAAGAGCCAATACCATAGCTATATAACCATCGCAAAATAGAAGAAACATAATTAAAAGAATTAAAATAAAGATTATGGAAGTTTATAGAAGATTATAGAATAGAGTATCGAAACAAAGAATATTGAAGCAACAAAGATGAAGGCAAAATTAATATTAATATTTCACCACTTAGAATTAATATGCATTGATAAGATGAAATTTACACAAACACCAGATGAAATACATACATTTATATATTATATATATATATATATATATATATATATATATATATATATATGTATATATATATATATATATATATATATATATATATATACATATACTGGCATATGTATGTACTGGAAAAAATAAGATTAACAATTAAGATTATCCATCAATAAAGTTTACAATTTGTAAAAATATTAAAGGAAAATGTGAAGAAGAACAATATTGCATACCATATAACATGCCTAAAAGTATAAATCAAAACCAAAAGAATCAAGCATTTATTCAATTCAAATATTATTATTACACCAACAAGTATATGCATCATTGTTATTATGCATAATCAATATATTTCAAAAAATGAAATTTTTGTCTTTAATATCAACCTCTTGAAAAAATAGTTAAAATTGTAACTAGTCATCATTAATATTTTATATATTTGTGAGAAAATGTCATGCTGGCAAAGAAAACTGTAGCATATCTGTTAAAAATTACCATCTCACTCACTTAGTACTTACTTGTTCCAGTATATTCTGTTCGTTTATATCATACAATAATTGCATAATTTGGTTCTTTTCTTGCAATGTAATGTTGCTCCCTTTTTGCTCATTAAATATCTTTTCCACAGATATTAATAATGGCTTTGAAATATACAAAACATTTAAAAAAAAATAAAAAAAGTTTTTAATATTCTGACATTGTTGCAGTATTATTTGTAATAATAATGTAATAATAATAAGAGCGAATATGTTTTGTACTTTATTGCTTTTTAGATACTTTGAAATGTAAATAAAATTATAAAAATATTTCAAAGTATCTAAAAAAGCTATATATAGTACAGAACATTAATGTAAAAAAATTAATATAATTTGTAATGATAAATGTGTAATTTAAATATTAAAACAAAATTTTAAAAAAATTATCCAAAAAACAAGATAAGGAAAAATTTAATTGAAAATATTTATGCAATATTGAAGTTTAAAATATTAAAATATTAAAGTTTGAAAAATATATTTCATACATATATATACATGCATATACATTATTACGAATTTTATATATAATTAAAAAGTAATAAAGACAAAAGATTTAGTAATTTTTCTAAAATTTTGGATAATTTTTATAAAATTTAATTGTAATATTTAAATTGCAAATTTATCATTACAAATTATATTTAAGAAGAAAAAATATATATATAAGTACCTGTGGTAAGGAGTTGTAATTTTTTCTTATCATGTCCATAAATGTACTCTGCATTTGAGATGTATTTTTCATAATTTTCTCC
Source organism: Temnothorax unifasciatus (assembly GCA_030770225.1). NCBI lineage: Eukaryota > Metazoa > Arthropoda > Insecta > Hymenoptera > Formicidae > Temnothorax > Temnothorax unifasciatus. The sequence continues at coordinate 28,866 of JASTWK010001424.1, forward strand.
CATTCATTTTCATGTTTCTTCTTTTTTAGTACTTGTATTGTTCGCTTTTTCTTATTTAATAGCTTTTGGTATCGTCTTATCTTTTCTTGTAATCGAAGACATACGTTTGGTGTATTAATATTTATTACTTTCTTTCCTTGGTCCTTTCCATTAAATTGTGTTGATCTTTCCTCTTCAATTGTTTGTACACTGCTGCATTCTTCATGTGGTTCGGATATTATCATAACATTAGGATTGCTTTGATCATTTTCTGGAATTTGTGCTAATTGATCAATAACATTATTATTATCAATTACATTATTTATCGAATTATCTACTTCTAATTCTACTTCTAATGGCAAATTTAATGTAGGTATTGCATTATCTTTAAGACGTCGCTTAATTCCATAAGATATTATTGAATCATCAGAAAAATGGTCAAAGCAAATTCTTAGTTTTGATAATACTTCCTTTGGTGCATACACCCTAATATATACATATATATATATATGATATATATATGTATATATTAGGGTGTGTCATTTTGGAGTAACTTTTTTTTAATATATATATATATATATATATATATATATATATATATATATATATATATATATATATATATAATTCTATGCAACCAATACAATATATGTAAACTTTCTAAAAGAAGGTAGAATTTTGTCGGTAAAGTTTTAAATATAGTATGTCCTTCAAAAATCAATATATATATATATATATATATATATATATATATATATATATATATATATAGATTTTTGAAGGACATACTATATTTAAAAACTTTACCGACAAAATTCTACCTTCTTTTAGAAAGTTTACATATATTGTATTGGTTGCATAGAATTACAAATGCTTTTACATAGTAAAATAGGTGTAATCAATTAGAGCATTTGCTAAATATATCACAAAAATGATTAAAAAATTTCAAAGTAAAGATCTCGAGCTGTCAGTGTAAATATTTATCTGTTTACAAAAATTGTACAACTTTTATATATTATCAGTATGTTTGCTCCGTTAAAAAAAATTGTAAAAAAATATTACTGTACCACTTCAATTAAATTTAAAAGCTTAAAAATATATGAAAAGTTTGCAAAAAGATTTTTATATATAAATACTTAAACTTTCTGCTAAATATGGTAAAACAAAGCAACACACATTTATATATAGAAGATCTATATGCATAAAAGACTTGAACAATGTAGTGTGAATGCGTTAGTACTTATTTGATATGGCGTTTGGATGATTTTGCCGTGCCACGAGACTGACAGCAGGCACGTAGCAGTCAGCCTTGTGGCCCGATTACATCAAGAATATGTTCGATCTTTAATACTTTGGTATATTTCTTTTCTTCTGCAAATCTCTTTTTTATATAGGTCGAAAAATACATCTTGAATCACCAGCTACCTATTTACAGGGCACATATAGATAATTAACCCTCAGGGTACGGACTGGGTTAGCGTAACCCGAGCGAATTTTGAAAGTAGCGCCATTTCAAAGGAAGTGAATGGTGGGGGTCCGTACCGGGGGGGGGGGGGGGAGAAATCTTTGAGGTAGCTACTATGTGAGCGCCAAGGGGCAGCGTCAGTCTACTATTGGTGCTCAAGTTATACGATTTTGAAAATTGAACTCGGGTAGTCTACACCCAGTCATTACGGAACGTTACAAAATCCGTGTTTTTCAAAAAAAAAATTTGTGTTTTTCGAGTATTTGCTGCAGTAGAGTATTCTGGTATGTATAATTTACTATTTTTAATATACTTTTGTGCATTCTAACCTCAAAATGATGCTCTATGGCATACCAGCATAACGTATCCGTGCATGCATAATTTTATTTAATAATCAATTTTTGTTATTTATTTATATTATACTAATCAACAACATCCAAAAAAACTATTTTTACTTTAATATATTTTTTTTGCGTTATTACGATAAATCAAGCAAGTAACGTTATATCGCTATCGCAAAAAAACGGGTATTTTCATAGTTCAAAAAAAATATACTTTTTGGAATGGATCAAAAAACGAATTCAGCCATTTCAAAGAACAACTTTTTAGCTTTCAAACGCGACTTATAAAATGTCGATATCTTTTTTTTTCATAAAGTTATGCAATTTAAAAGAAAACATGAATTTTTATAAAAATTTTTTGAGAACTGTTTTAAATTTTCAAATGTATCTTTGTTTAAACAAATAATGTAATAAATCTATCAACGCCATTGTATTTTTGAGAAAATTTTCGATTCAAAGAAAAAAAATTTTGTTTAATTGACAAATTACAGCCCGATATATAGTCAATCAAAGTCGCCGGATTAGGCTAACCCATGTCCGTACGGAACGTAACTTTTTTATAGTCCGTACCCTGAGGGTTAAGTTCTTATCATATTAATATGCAAGTTTTAGAATATATTAATTACTTTATACCCATATAAAAATGTTGTATACAATTAAAATAAGCGCTCGACAGCACAAGCACAAACGTACGTATATATGACACACTCACGCATCATACGTATGTAAGATAATGCCACTACAGTCTCCACAGAACTATTACTGCTTCCGATTGACTGTCGCGACAAGCGTGCGTCTCTGCTCATGATCTTGACGCGCTTAAACAGCTGAAAATAATCGGCAGTAAATTGCAAGAAAATAGCAAATAATTCCATCCAAAGAACGTTATTTATAGTTAACCTAAATTATAGGTTATAGATCATCATATCAACTATTCATAGCACGTATGGTTAATTGAGTTCTTATTATTAATATACAACTTTTAGAATATAATAGTTTATACTTACTTATATATATATATATACTGTAAATAAAGAACATTCCCGGGAAAAAATGATTAGATATAATCATATATAATTATATCTGGTATATATAAACTCGTCACAAAAATTAAAGGAACACTTAAATTTTCTTAAAAATTAGGCAAAATTTGAGCAGCTGTATCTTCGTTAAAAATGAACAAAATTTAAGTTTAAAAAAAGGGTTTTAAAGCTTGAAATCTCTACTTTCAGAAGATCACTATTTTCTTTTAGTTTCTGTGAGTTTGGTAATTTTTACATATAGAAAACCACGAGCTGGAAAAAATGGGAAATTTTCTTCTTACTTTGTGGGCCTGTCACGTGCTCAAAAAAATTCTGCGAAATTTTTTGACTTTCCAATGTGAAAGCTCGAAGTGTTCCCTACAAAATCTTTTTTTAAAAATGTTTCTACGATTTTTCGTTACAGAGTTAACGCGGATTGAATAAGAAATGAGCATTTTGACTTTGATTGCTCATAACTCCGTTAAAAATCATCGTACCGCAATTCGCAAAATGGATTCTTAAAGCTAAAACTTTGCTCTATCAAGTCGTATAATCGCCAATTTTTTTATAAAGATGTTTGGATACATTACAAGTGAGTAAAGATGTCGTAAAAATTTGCAATTTTTTACTTTCTTATTTAGATCCAAAAAACAATTGTGCAGAACAACAACAAAAATTTATTTTTTACGTTTTTTTGTACTTTTAAGTATCCTACATTTAAAAAAAATTTGCCGAATAGCTATGAGATTTTCTTCATGGTGGCCACTATGGTTTTACGGGGCAAAACGTACAAAAAATTGTGAAATTGCTTAATTTCAGTAAAAATCAAGAAAAAAAAATTAAAAATAACGTCTGGCGGACGTTGAAAAACTGTTTTCAATTACGCTGACAATACATTGAAGATGAGTAAGTGTCAGCATAAGCTAGAAAGACTTTTTTATAAAAAAATTAATGTTTTGTGTTTTAAAAATTTGAAAAAATACCGCCGGCATTAGCGTTACCCAAAGCATACGAGGAGGTTGCCCGGTCGGATTTACGCTTTGTTATGCGCGCGTGCGCGTGCGTATGTGTATGTGTGTCATTCAGCTGAGACCCCGCGACTCGTCGCTTTCGCAGTATTTTATGACTCTAAACTCATTTATGACTGTGTGTGCGTGCGCTTGCATGCGTGTATGTGTATGTATGCATGCGTACATGCATACATGTGTGGGTGAGTGGATAGATGGTCATAGGTGGTAAAATAATTTTTTTCAAATTTATACCAGTATAAGCTAGAAAGACTTTTTTTAATAAGAAATTAATGTTTTGTGTTTTCGAAATTCGAAAAAATTCATTTTACCACCTACGACCATCTATCCACTCACCCATACACGCACGCATGTACGTACGCACACACGCATACACGCATACGGAACACACACATACATACACATACATACAAACACGCGCGTGCGCGCACGCATACACAGTCATGAATGAGTTTAGAGTCATAAAATACTGCGAAAGTGACGAGTTGCGGGGTCTCAGCGGAATGACACACATACACACACACGCGCGCACGCGCGCATAACGAAGCGTAAATCCGACCAGGCAACCTCCTCGTAGTATGCTTTGGGTAACGCTAATGCCGGCGGTATTTTTTCAAATTTCAAAAACACAAAACATCAATTTATTATTAAAAAAAAGTTTTTCTAGCTTATGCTAACACTTATTCATCTTCAATGTATTGTCAGCGTAATTGAAAACAGTTTTTCAACGTCCGCCAGACGTTATTTTTAATTTTTTTTTCTTGATTTCTACTGAAATTAAGCAATTTCACAATTTTTTGTACGTTTTGCCCTGTAAAACCATAGTGGCCACCATGAAGAAAATCTCATAGCTATTCGGCAAATTTTTTTTAAATGTAGGATACTTAAAAGTACAAAAAAACGTAAAGAATAAATTTTTGTTGTTGTTCTGCACAATTGTTTTTTGGATCTAAATAAGAAAGTAAAAAATTGCAAATTTTTACGACATCTTTACTCACTTGTAATGTATCCAAACATCTTTATGAAAAAATTGGCGATTAATACGACTTGATAGAGCAAAGTTTTAGCTTTAAGAATCCATTTTGCGAATTGCGGTACGATGATTTTTGACGGAGTTATGAGCAATCAAAGTCAAAATGCTCATTTCTTATTCAATCCGCGTTAACTCAATAACAAAAAATCGTAGAAACATTTTTAAAAAAAGATTTTGTAGGGAAAACTTCGAGCTTTCACATTAAAAAGTCAAAAAATTTTACAGGATTTTTTTGAGCACGTGACAGGCCCACAAAGTAAGAAGAAAATTTTCCATTTTGTCCAGCTCGTGGTTTTCTATATGTAAAAATTACCAAACTCACAGAAACTAAAAGAAAATAGTGATCTTCTGAAAGTAGAGATTTCAAGCTTTAAAACCTTTTTTTTAAACTTAAATTTTGTTCATTTTTAACAAAGATACAGCTGCTCAAATTTTGCCTAGTTTTTAAAGAAAATTTAAGTGTTCCTTTAATTTTTGTGACGAGTGTATATATATATATATATATATATATATATATATATAGATATATATATATATTATATATATATGATATAGATATATATATATATGATCTATATATATGATATATCTATATATATAATATTATATATATTGTATATCTAATCTTGGTATCTACTATTGTATATATTGTATATATATTGCTCTATATTATATACATATATCGGTTTTATTATGAATTTATTTCGTGTGCCAATTATCTCAGACAGTATTGCTGTGCTTTTTATGTGCTTTCAAATGCCTCAATAATTAGTCAATCCGTAATTAGTCAAACTCAATATTAGTCTATCCGTA
>JASTWK010001425.1:0-34519 GCA_030770225.1 Temnothorax unifasciatus
CATGATAAACGTCCTGCTCCTGTACTTGATGAAGTAATGAAAATGTAGAGTTAGATTTTAATATAAAAATGCACTTCAACAAATTGATGATGATCAATATATACAGATTGACAATATATACATGAAGTTGCTTTTTACTACTCTTGATTTTAAGAAAGCTGTATTTGAATCATCAAGAGCTTTAGTTGTAAAATTATATGCTTCCAATACCTTAAATAGAAGTCATGTACAAATATTATTGTACTTATTTCAGAATTTGTTTTGTGGTGATTTTCTTACAATGTTAAAATCCAAAACTTTGTCTATATTGCAAGGTATTAATCAAAGACAGGATGATCTGCAGAATTTGACTGAGATGTTCAATACAATGCAGAATATATTTCAATGCTTGAACACAGAAACACAAAGAATAAATACACTTAAAGCAAGCCCAGTCTTATGTATGTCCTAAATCTTACAGAATAGGGGTTTGCAGAAAAAAAAATGATAAAAGTTGGAGAAAATGCAATTTTAACACCAGTAGAGTTGACAAGTCAATACATTCCAATAAGTATGTTTTTAAAAAATTTTCTAGAGTTGCCTGGTGTCTTTGATGCTATTTTAGCTAATATAACAAATCTTAATAATACAGAAAAGTTAACTAATATAATTCAAAGCCCCCTATGGAAAAATATTAAAGAATCTTATTACAAAAACCGTCTTTTATTGCCTGTATTCTTATATTTTGATGACATAAAGCCTGATAATTGCACAGGCTCACATGCAGGTGATCACAGCCTTGAAGTATTATATTATCAAACTCCCTGCATTCCTCAATATCTTACCTACTCTTGAGAATATTTTTGTATCTTATATATTTTTATCAGATGACAGACATCTTAACAATGGAAATACCTTCCGTTCTATCATAAATGAACTCAAAGAACTTGAAGCCAATGGCATATTGGTGCATACAACAACTGGAAATAAGCAAATATACTTTTCTTTGTGATTGCTTGCTTCTGGGTGATAACTTAGGATTTTATTCTATTACTGCTGATTTACTGATTCCTTTAATGCAATTTTAATGTCGTTTTTACAAAGAACATAAACAAGTAATAAAGAGACAAGTTAAGGAAAATATGTTACCTTTACGTAATACAGAAAATTATGAAGCTGATATTTTCACCAATAATTTATCATTAACAGATATTAAGGAACGATGTATTTGGAATGAGCTTCAAAGCTATCATGTGGATTACTAATCTTGTTGCAGGACTTAATATACGATGTTCTGGAAGGTGTCATTATGATTTATGTGCTATTTTGAAAGAATTGATTTCTGCCCAAAAGTTATTTATTATTCAATATCTTAATGATCGGATACAAAATTTTGATTAGGTTTTAATATAGATAATAAACCTTCTATTATCGCATTTGATCACATACGCAGAGAAAAACTGAAAATGTCTGCATCAGAAATGTTATTTTTTGTACGACATTTTGGTCTTATCATTGGAGATTTGGTGCCTGAGATAGAAAAAGTATGGCAGCTATACATCCGTCTTATTCACATATTAGATATTATTACCGCTCCACTTGCAGATACAAATTTAACCATTTATCTCGCAACTTTGATTGCTGAACACCATGAATTATATTGTCAACTATTGTTCAAAACATTAAAATCAAAACATTACTTTATGGTCCATTATCCTAGAATTTTAAATTTAATTGGTCATCTTATCATGTGTGGTCAATGCGAATGGAAGGCAAAGATCGGCCAGTAGTAAAGCAAGTAGCTAAGGCTACAAACTCTCGAAAAAATCTACCCTTAATAATTGCTAAGAAATATTCACTCGGTCTCTCAGCTCGCTTTTTATCTAGACAAGGCTTTCAACAGGATTTAGTTTTCCATTCTAAGAAAAAGTTCTAATTGATTGCGATAATTGTAATAATTTTCAATACATCTTACCTCTTGTCTTGAAAATTCTATAGTATTTCAGGAAGCAAACAATTTATAATATTAAATATAAGAAAAATATGGTTCTTGTAAGCAATTATAATCAAGAAAAATTTACCTTTATTTGGATTATTGCACTGGATTATAAAACCATTAAATAATGATAGAGTTAGGTTTTATTCTCTCAGGTTTTCAAACCATAGGTTTTAATAATCACCTTCATTGCTATGAAGTAACACCAAACAAGCAACACGTAGAACTACGTCAACTGTCACTATTTCATCTTAAAGTATTCGTGATCAAGGGAGGCCAAGGCCCACACAGGGCTGTAACGCCGAGTTCATCATCAGTGACAGTTGACGTAGTTCTACGTTGTTGCTAAAGCTCTCGATGTAAGCTAAATGTAATACAAACAACGTAGAACTACGTCAACTGTCACTGATGATGAACTCGGCGTTACAGCCCTGTGTGGGCCTTGGCCTCCCTTGATCACGAATACTTTAAGATGAAATAGTGACAGTTGACGTAGTTCTACGTGTTGCTTGCGGCACAGTTGTTACTGTGCCCATTTTTTTTTATAGAAATAAAACAATAAATGTTTTTCTATATTTATTTTTTAATATCTCATAGTATCTAACATGTAAAACATAATTAAAGAATATTTTCCTTTTTTTCTAAATTATGTCTTTTATCGTTCCGCCAAATCTTCGGACAAGGGGGGGGGGTAACTTATGTGGACCCAACGTCTAAACAGACTCCCCAAGTCCCTGCCTCAGCATTGCTTTATGTCCCACGGGAAAAACCACAGTTCAAAAAACCGTGGGCGAGGCAGTCTTCTTATTTCAAAACGAAACTATAACGAAACGGAAAGAAATAGAGAGTTCGGTCTGGATTTTTCATAAAGGGGACTTCTTAAGCTTTAAATTGAGATGTCAATGATTACTCTACGATTATTAGTTTCGAAGATATAAACGTTCAAAGTGTGACATGTTTTCGTTGCATTTACAAGAAATTTAGCTAAACTTTCTAACGCTACTATATCTAAACGGAAAGAAATAGAGAGTTCGGGCTGGATTTATCATAAATGGGACTTCTTAAGCTTTAAAATAAGATGTCAATGATTACTCTACGATTATTAGTTGCGAAGATGTAACGTTCAAAGTGTGACATATTTTAGTTACATCGTTAAGAAATTTAGCTAAACTTTAAAACTCTACTATAACGAAACGGAAAGAAATAGAAAGTTCGGTCTGGATTTTCATAAATAGGACTTCTTAAGCTTTAAAATGAGATGTCAATGATTACTCTACGATTATTAGTTGCGAAGATCTAAACGTTCAAAGTGTGACATATTTTCGTTACATCGTTACATCGTTACATCGTTACATCGTTAAACTTTCTAACGCTACTATATCTGAACGGAAAGAAATAGAGAGTTCGGGCTGGATTTATCATAAATGGGACTTCTTAAGCTTTAAAATGAGATGTCAATGATTACTCTACGATTATTAGTTGCGAAGATCTAAACGTTCAAAGTGTGACATATTTTCGTTACATCGTTACATCCGTGGATACCCCCCATACCGCGGAGAAAGACGTAGTTCTACGTCAAAAATAGTTTTTTGAAGGAAATATCAAAACCTTGTTTATTTTATCCAACTTGTTATAAAAAGCTGCAGATGGGAATTCATATGTGTATCATAAACATATTTTATAAATAAAATTAATTTACTACTAACAAGAAAATTTAATATTTTATAATATGTATAAGAAAAAATTAATAAAATAATAAGTTAGCATATATTCTTAATATAAGAATAAATCCAACCTTATACATATTCAAACAGAACAAATAAATTTTTATTTTGTCAGTTAAATAATAAACAACAATAGGAATATTAATCGACTCTACTAGCCATGCATTATAATCGTCCAGACAATACGACCACGATTTGGTTCGATTATCGTCAAGACGCTTTTTTAACCAGTATAAGCTGGTGTTATCTTTAATATTTATATATAAGCATCTCATTTGAATAATTAAATTTATTGCGAAATATATTACCTCAGCCAGGGTTCGAATCTGGAACCTCCCTCATTCCGTGTAAGGCGTCGTACCAATTCGACCACTGAGGCATATAACAATATTTATTGCATAACCTGTATTAAACTAAATATATAAGATAGAAAACACCGAAACTCTAGTTTAAGGTGTATATTCAAACAGAATAAATAAATTATTATTTGACTGGCGAAATAAAATTTATTTATTTTGTTTGAATATACACCTTGGACTAGAGTTTCGGTGTTTCTGTCTTATATATTTAAATTAATACAGGTTATTGCGATAAATATTACCACATTCCTCAGTGGTCGAATTGGTACGACGCCTTACACGGAATGAAGGAAGTTCCAGGTTTGAACCCTGACTGAGGTAATATTTTTCGCAATTATTGGTTAAAAGAGCGTATTGACGATAATCGAACCAAATCGTGGTCGTATTGTCTTGCAATTATAATGGCCAGTAGAGTCGATTAATATTCCTATCGTTGCTTATACATATTCTTATTAGTTAAAAATATCTGCTACTAACCTATTCTTTAGAAGAATTTCTTCTGAAGTTAAGAAAATCTTTTTGGTGCCTATTTTAGTAAACACTACTATAAAAATAATAGGGAAATTCTTAAGTTGAGAATACAATTTTTTCGGTGTATAGATAAGTTAATTATAATGAAAAGATAGTTTCACCGCGATTTAAAATAAAACGCGATTAAAAAACCGATAATATCCGGATTGCATATCCAAAATCATAAAGTTTCATTATAGAATATAAACACACCAGAGCACTTTCACTAAAAATCGCAACTTTGACTGTAATCGGTAAGCGCATACAGCGATGAAACGAAAATTCGATTTCAAATAATTTGCCAGAAGAGTTAATTGAGCCGAATGCAAGAATAGAGGCGCCGCGCGTACGTCTATAAAATATGCGAATACCGGAAAAGGAGGGCGAACACTGATCGAGATTTCTGACTCGCCCCCGGGTGCATCTATCTTTGATGAAATGTAATTTCCTCGATTACGCGGAAAGCTACTTTCAATGACATGCGCGAATATTTATCTTTCGTTATTTTTATTGACCTGCAAACATCACAATGTTTGAAACGCAATAAAAATTGGTTAGAAAATTATATTTATTATATTTGTCCGAATAAAATTGAATGACAAGTCTCAGCAAACTACAGAGATGAACAGATATCGAACAAACATTAAATCATAACCCTCGGCTAATGTTTTGCGGAATCAATTGGTATAGTAATCGCAAGATCCATTGATCAAGATGCATTGTTAACTTTGCACTTCAAGTGGATACATAATGCGTAGCTGACGACTGCCGATTGTAACAGGTCGTAAACTCATCGTATAATAACGCATCGAAATAACGGAGCACTGAGGCGTTTAAAGTACGCTGAAAGTTATGAAACGAAACGTAAAAGGAACGCACCGTGTTCACAGCGATGTAATCATCAGCGCTGGTGCGTGAACGTTATCGCGAATTAAATTCGGTCTTCGTCACTGTTACGTACGGAAATTTTATCCTAAAATTTCGGACGACGCACGTTGGAATTTTTGAACGGTTTAGACGACGCACACGCTATCTCAGAATTCCGAGCAAGCGCTCAGGTCAATACAAATGTTTGGTTTATCTTACAGTTATTAGACGGCTGTTGATAGGCTGAGGCCCAGATGGGGCCCAAAACTACGTTTCTAGAAACTTCTAGAAAACCTCCCCCCTTAAGACGCGTAAAAAAGTAGTAACAATCTCACGCGGGAGGTTCTGGCCATTTCGGGTATAAAAAGGGCGGAAAACGCCGCGGAGCGACACATAGTTTTCGACTTCGGGTCTGTTACTTCATTCTCGACTTTAATCGTTTTTCTAACTTTTATTCAACTCCAGACAGTTAGTGACACTGAGGAATTGCGTTAGTCTCATCAAGTGAAATTGTAAGAGCAACACGATGTTTTCGCATCGAGGATTAGTGAGTAAACTTTTCTGGTATATATATGTTACATTTATTTAATATTTTAATGATTCTTTAACTTCTGGAATTAGAACTGTTCAATAATTAAGCTATGTGTCATTAGAGACAGCAATTTTGTAGAAATTAATACATAATAAAACATTTACTTCTCTTTTGTATTTTACTTTCCCTCTAAATCGATTTTTATATTAACAAAATAATATTCTGTAGTAAATCCATAAATATATAATCTTTTTTCTCAATAATTTTAACTGTTAAATAAATAATTTAAGAAACAAATTTCTGCCATATCGAACATCTGTTCGAGAACAATCTGCTAAAAGTTTCCTTAATTATTTCAGTTCTTAGCAGGTGACAATCTCGTTAGCAAGTATCGCACTTGCCGGCGCCCTCGTTCAATCCGCCTATGAACATCAATACGATAGCAATCCACGCTATTTGCAACATCAGTCTGTTTCGCAGCACTTTATACAATCTCCGACTGAACAATATCGCGCGGGAACAGTTACCGGACCAGGAATCGACGCGATATCTACCGGAAGTTGAAACAAAAAAAAATGAAGCTCCAAAAGAGGCTAGGCGTAAAAGAATGGAAGAATATGGGCGTAAAATGGATTTTATCCGACATATGGACAGAGGCCGCTCTCTTCAACCCTTGGTAAATGCTCATTATCCTATTACTTGATCTGATGAAATAATATATGTTTCATTAACTTAACATTCACAATATTTTATTTACATTACTATCATTTCATTGAAAGTTCAAATTTATTTAATTTGATATTTTTAAATGTACTATTTAATTCAAACCACCTATATGTAACACCTAGCAATTTGTCTTATGCGACAAATATGTACATCACTGTATTATTGACAAACAGCTTTTCTTGGAGTTAATTATATAACACAAACGCTGATATTTGTCGTGTTTTTTGTACACAAATTGATCATGTAAGTTACTGAATATTTCATAAGAATGATATTTCTTCAGATTCAGATTCAGATGGTACACAATCGAAGGAAAAGATCGGATCCTGCAAGCACTAAATCAAGTAAATTTGACATCATTGCACATAATGTGGCCGCGATCAAGTCGTTCTTAAATGACTTTTTACTTCCACCAGAAAACGAGCCTACTGGTAAATATTCCAAAGAACAAAAACAAAATTTATAACATCTTCAAATAATAAATCTAATGCACCGCTTATCTTAAAAGTCGTGTAACAGCTTATACAAGTTCCAATAAAACGCGAACGTAAATTAACGTATCGATATTAATGCAAATTCAATGTAAACTGTTTAATTACAGATAATCGTGTGGAGAAATGTTACATGGAGGATTACATAACCTCCTATCTCCCTAGGTTACTGATGCCACAGCTGCCACCAAATTTAGCCAACGCAATGCGACACACTTATCATTACCTGACTGCACGAGTGGGAAAATTTACAGTGTTTCAAACAATTGTTAACATATGGGCGTATCTACTAGGTTTTTATTCTTATCAGCCAATGATCTGTATACCCGATAACAAATAATTTTGACTAATTATATATGATCATATATTATTGTTTATATGATCAGATCCGAAAATTGGCCAGGTCTGACCATGCATGCTCATACAAAGTCATATAGACGGTCATATCTATTCATATATGACCATTAAAATATATCACATCTATTATATGTATATATGAATCACGCATTGTAATCCGTTATTACGGATGAATTCGATATTTCTCTTAAATTCATAATGACTTATATTTTATTCTTAACTGCTTTACTGTCGAGAATCTCAAAATGTTTTATCATTTGGAAACAAATTCAAAAGTGATACACATAATTCCTGTAAAAGAAAGTGGAGATTTTATGTTATTTAAACTTAAAGATATTAAATCAATCTGTCAAGTTCTGAAAGTCGATGATTATATATGTAAACGACCAAATACTGTTAAACAAATATGGTAAATAAAATAATTTTTCAATATGATACTTTATTATTAAGAATAAAAATCCATTGTATTCGATAATTTTGTATTATAATGTAGTAAATATAATTAATTAACATGCTTATTATTATCATAAATATTTGTGACAATATATTCAATTTATTACGTTTATTTGAAAATACAATAAAATGTATAATAAAAATATATTTGGAAAAGCTTCAATAAACAATGAGGTATGTATATATATATATATATATATATGTATATCTATACTATTATATAAAATCCTTACGGGTGGTGTATGTTTGAACGTTAATAACTTAAAAACTATTGGACCGAATTTTTACTACAAGTATATGAAATAAGGGTAGAATTTCCCGAGGAGTGCTATAGGGTGTGTAGTTTTTTGTTACCGATTTTTTGAAAACCAATTTTTTTAATTTTTTTATTTTTTAAATATTAAAAGAATTAAAGAAATCGGTTTTCAGAAAATAGATAACAAAAAACTATACACTCTATAGCACTCCCCGAAAAATTCTACCCCTATTTTATATGGTTTTAATACAAATTCGGTCCAATAGTTTTTAAGTTAAAAACGTTCAAACATACACCACCCGTAAGAAATAAAAAAATTAAAAAAATTGGTTTCCAGAAAATAGATAACGAAAAACTACACACTCTATAGCACTCTCCGGAAAATTCTACCCCTATTTTATATACTTGTGGTAAAAATTATTTGTTATCTATTTTCTGGAAACCGATTTTTTTTAATTTTTTAAATTCTTACGGGTGGTGTATGTTTGAACGTTTTTAACTTAAAACTATTGGACCGAATTTGTATTAAAACCACATAAAATAAGGGTAGAATTTTCCAGGGAGAGTGTATAGAGTGCTATAGAGTGTATAGTTTTTCGTTATCTATTTTCTGGAAACAGATAATTTTTTGAATTTTACGCGAAATAACAAATGTTACTTATTCTGTTGAATATACACCTTTGACTGAGAATCGGTGTTCCATCTTACATTGTTATTTGGCTCACAGTTTTTCAACGTTCATATCGGAACAGATATACACACTATTGAGTCATTTCCGCTTCTCCGATATTTCATTTACCGATTAGCGACATCATTCTTTGGTTTACCCTGGCGTTTTTTAGGGAATTTTGAGATTGCTCGCTCGCGATGAACACATAACCTCGATATTTCACTTACCGATTACCGGAGTTCGCTCTGAGCAGCCATACGAGACGGACGTGCGCGCTCTCTCTGCTCGCTTGCTACGTAATAGTCGATCCGCGTGCAGTTTCTCATACTTACTGTGCCGTGACTTGGGGGTGCCGCGGTGCGAGGACTTGTGTCGGGAGGGTTTAAATATTTTTTTATTGTTGCTCCCCCCCCCCTCGGAGGGGGAGAGTTCTCGCCCTTAGGTGTTTGCACTATGGAATCAACGGATCCCGATAGTAATTCCCGCATGCAGTCTGTAAAGAATGGTGCGAAAAGGCTGCGCACCAGCCCTACTGAGATGGAATTTGATCAATTCTCGCAGGTCATCTCTACACCGGGAGGTGGTATGGGCACGGGCGATTTCGATGTGAGCGGAGTAGCGGAGACCGGTCGTGATCTTTTAATAAACAAAGCGGCCGGCAATGTAAATATAGCCTCTATGTTGGGTGCCGTCTCGAAGGAATGTGATCACGTGATCACGGCGAACATAAACACAGGGGAAATCGACGTGTCTCAAGAAAAGGAATCGTATACTGTGAGTGATTCTACGTTGAAAAAAAATCCGCCTGGCAACAACGATGCTCCTCATCGCTTTGTAAGATTTAGCGACGATTACGAAGGTACAGCCAAAATTATATTGCGTCTCCTTCCCGACCACTCTACTACAACAAAAGGTAGAAATAGGATTAAGATCTGGATGATTATTTCGTCATTACAAATTGTTCCAACATCTCTGGAATGACGAATCACTTCTCTGCGGAGGTCGAGTTTAATGATTTTAGGGATGCTAATCGTGCCCTTGATGTTATAGATTCGATTAAAGCGCCGAAATTAAAGGCTCATGTGGACCAACGTTCTATCATCTGTAAGGGCGTCATTTCAGACTGGCCTGCGTCGATCCCGGAATTATGGTCGGTGACCCAAAATAAGGAGAAGATTATTAAGTTGGATAGGATGTACCGTCGCAATTGGGATGCTGTTAACAAGAAGACGACGCTCGTCTCTACGGACAATATAATAGTTACTTTTAAGGCTGACAAGATTTGTGATCTCTCAATTTTTACACATGGAGTCTCGCTAAGAGTTAGACCGTACGTATCTCAGACCCGTCAATGTTATAATTGTTTCAGATATGGACATACCAAGAACGCATGTAAGTCTGAGACTCGCTGTATTGTTTGCGGGGATAAGTCTCACGGCCAAGGGTGTGACAGGCCGATCTGCTGTAGTAATTGTAAGGGACAGCATAAATCTACCTTTAGAGGCTGCCCTGTGCATGAAAAGAACAAAAACATTAATGTTGTAATGGCTTATGAAAATGTTTCATTTCACAGAGCAAGACGCATCGTGGAGGGTGGAGACTCCCCCACTGAGTTTCGAGACAAGTTTACGGCGCCGTCGGCTTGGCCTGAACTGCCGCCGAGAGCCAACCTCCCTGTAGATACACCTGAGACAATTCGCATGCGAGATAGAGGAGACGGGCCGAGGGGTCCGTCTCTGCCGGTTTCGAAACCAACAAATCCCACTGTAGACTCAACAAATAAATATTTTAGAAGATTTGACAATCGGGCTGGAGAGATTACAAAGGAGAAGAGAGGCCTGGCCCTAGCGTGCCGCAATGGGACTTCGTGGGCACAGGTTGCTAGAGGAATGAAGACGTCTATCGACGGGGGCTTGATTCCGTCCCCGGATTCAATTGAAGAAATAATAGGCGGAGTAATTAGGTTGCTACAGAGATTTCCCGCAGCGCGGGATATTTTGATTGACACACTTTTACAGTCAGAGAGGGCGGGCGACCCCGCCCGTCCCTCCACCCAGGAGAGCAGCGATGCTCGTTTATTGGAAGGAAGAGAGTGGTGCGGACGAGAATATGGTAGACACTATTCGGGTGATAGGGGTAGGTACCCTCCCCCCTCTTCATAATTCAATCTGTTATTATGGAATTGTCGAGGTTACAAGAGCAGCAGGGATGAGCTAACCAAGAACATTATGGATTTTGATATTGTGGTACTTACTGAAACTAGATGCTCAGGTCCTAATAAAGTTTATTTTTCTCACTTCAAATCTGTAAATAGCGCAAATCGTTTGCGCAGTGGCGGAGTATCGATTTCCCTCCGTGACCACTTAGAGTTTGAAGTTCTTCCTGTGGGAGCTGTCCCAGTGGGATACGATATTGTGTGTATAACAACTAAAAACCTCTCTAAGAATTTGAATATCGTTGCAGTATACCGACACCCACGAGAGGCCATGACTAAGCAGGATTTCCAGCCGATCTTCCGATCCTTGAATAATGGAAATGACACAATTATCTTGGGAGACATGAATGCCCACAATACATGCTGGAACTGTCCGGATACTAATAGCCAGGGGGAATTGTTGTTCGAGGTTATGCATGACGAAGATTTCATTTGTGTTAATGTGGACACGCTGTCCAGATCGGGCTCGCATGGTCAGAGGGACACGAACCTAGATCTTATGTTTGGCACTCCTGGTATTATAGATAGAGTTTCCTACAAACAGCTGGAGGACGTTTGGGATAGCGACCACGCCCCGATATCATTTTCTTTTGATGTTCCTTCCCAACCATATCGTAGGATCACAAATAGACTCTCCACTAAAAAGACCGATTGGAATCGCTTTGGTGCACTGGTCGACAGGGAGATTGAGAACTCCTTATTTCAACAGAGGGAGTTTTTCAGGGATGACCTTCAGAAGTATTACCGTTGCTTTGTTGATATTTTGAGGAACTCTGTTGCGGTTGCCTCAGGTAGGAATCCTTCTGGGGAGGCCTCGCGATTTGTGACCCCGCCGAGTAAACTAAAGTTTCCCATAAGTGGTGGGACTCGAAATGTGATGAGGCGATCCGGATGAGAAAGTCGAAATTCGCTTTATGGAAAAAAACCAAGAGTCTGCATGACTTCTTCGAATATAAGAGGGCGGTCGCGGTTGTCAAGCGCACTATCAGAGTCAAGAAAAGGGAGTCCTTTGACGGGTTTTGCTCGAAGATAAATCGCTTCACTAGTCTCAGCTATGTTTGGAACACTATACGCATCATGAAGAATGCCAGGAGTAATCTGGATTGGCATCCTTGGCCAACGAAGAATAGGGAAGAGGTCATAAAGGCTTCCATTGATAACCTTGCTCCACCCACGGTACCCTCGGAGCCTTTAGCTGTTGATTGCGGTGTTTCTGACGACGAGCTTGATGCCCCCTTTGTTGCTGAGGAGTTGGAGCGTGCCATTGAGATGATCAGGAGGGACTCCGCTCCTGGACTGGATGGAGTCGAATACAAGATGATCAGACTTCTCCCTGAGTCTGCTAAGATATGCCTTCTTGACCTTTTCAACGTGGTGTGGTCGTCGGGAATGATTCCGACGGATTGGTTGGAATATCAAGTCATCTTTATTGACAAGGTAGGCCAGGAGAGGGTTCGCCCCATATCCTTGTCGTCCTGCATCGGGAAGCTTATGGAACGAATGATCAACGAGAGACTAATTTTCTGGGCGGAAAGAGATGAAAAGTTCAGCCCAACACAGAGTGGTTTCCGACGGGGGAAGTCCTGTGCCGACAATCTGGCCCGAATTGTTTCGGATATTAGATCATCACTGTGCGATGGAGAGTATACGCTTGCGGCTTTCCTTGATGTCTCATCAGCTTATGATAGCGTCGATTACCGCATTATGGTGGACAAGTTAATTGCGCAAGACTGCCCTATTGGTATAGCCAGGTTTGTTGGACGCTGGCTGTATCACAGAAAGGTACGATTTATCATTAATTCTCGCGAATTCTTGATTAGATGTGTCTTTAGGGCCTCCCGCAGGGCGCGGTTCTTAGTCCGGTGCTATACTCTTTGTTTACTCAGGGTGTTTGTATGGACCTCCCGGAGGATGTGGAGGCGGTGGAATTCGCAGATGACATTGGATTGTATATTCGTAGCAAAAATAAAAACCGTGAACGTAATAGACGACTGTTGCAGCGGGCAGTTGAGCTGGTGGCTGAGCGCCTCCGCTCGCTGGGCCTTGATCTAGAGCCCAGGAAGACGGTTCTCGTTGAGTTCAATAGGAGCGGCTTCGTGGACAAGAATATGAGCATCCGAGTGAATGGCTGTGAAATCCCCAACAGAGGTGGGGCTAAGTTTTTGGGCATCTGGCTAGATAACCGCCTGAAGTTTGATCGACAAGTTCAGGAAGTCAGAGGTAAGGTGAACCGAGCCAACTCTGTCATGAGATATCTGTGCAGAGTTTCTAAGGGCATGGAAGTCAATACGGCTCTTATGCTGTATAAAAACTTGGTTAGATCAATCACGGACTACGGCAGCTTCATATACTTTCCCAGAGATTCTACATTGCAGCTGAAATTGGAGAGGGCACAATATATGGGGATCCGTACCGCCCTTGGATACAGAAATAGCACGCCTAATAATGTTATCGTTGCTGAGGCGAAGGTGAGGTTGTTGAGGGACCGTGCGACGCTGCTGGGCAGGAATTTCGTTCACAAGGCCATTGCGTACAATCGGAATGGTCTCTGTGACAAATTTCAGCGCTTGCTGGACAGCGAGTGCTGGACTCGATTTAGGCAACCGATGTACAGGTTTTCTCTTTTATCGGAAATCTGGAAGAAGTCTTTGCCTTTTAGGGCTTTTATTGGTGATGCGAGAGGGCCTGAAATATTCGGAGGATCTTATGGGTCTCAGACTTTTGTTCCCAAGATAAATTTGTCAATCGGTCGAGATAGAAAGGACAGGAAATTTCCCGACCGGGAACTGATGCTCAGAATCCGCGAGGAGTATGGACTTTCACGGAACTTTGAGACCATCTTCACTGATGGATCCTTTAGTGAGGAATCAAGATCCACGGGAGCGGGCATTGTCATCTGTGACCGAGATGTCGCTTATAAGATTAGCCTCCCATACATGTGTTCATCGTATACAGCTGAAGTCTTTGCCATTAGATCAGCGCTTATGTTGATGAAGCAGCAATGTAATTGTCGGGACATTGTAATCCTCTCTGACTGTAAATCTGCTCTTCTTGCCATTAAAAACAATCACCTCAATGTTCACAAGAACAAATATGTTACGGAGACCAGAATTTTAATATACGATTTGGAGACTGTATACAATAAAAACGTTATTTTGGTTTGGATTCCCGCCCATGTCGGAATACTGGGTAATGAGATGGCGGATGGGCTGGCGAAGGAAGCGGCGAATGAGGAGTCTGACCCCTCCATTGGGGTACCGGTGGGGGATCTCATGGCGGCGGTAAGGAGGGAGACGTGGGATGCCACACAGGCCTCGATTGTCCGTGAGTCTGCGTACAAGGGTGCTTATTATTTTGAAGAGTTCTACGAGCGAGAATCGACTAGACCTTGGTTTCATAAGGTTAATGCGGACAGATACTTTGTAACTCTGATTAACAGACTCAGAGCAAATCATTACAATCTTGGAGTCTCCCTTAAGAGAAAGGGTTATGTGGACAGCGAGCGTTGCGATTGTGGTTATGAGATTGAAGACCTTCCACATTTGTTAAATAATTGCCATAAATACGACGATGCAAGGATTCAGATGGATTTAGATTTGAGAGCCGCAGGATTTTTTGAAGAGATTGATATTAATCGACTTATTAGGGCTAAGAACTGGGATATCTTATATATAATTTTTATTTTTCTGAAAAAGATTGACAAAGTTATTTGATTTCGAGCTAGTGTTTTTTTGGGGGGGTTTAGCTTTGGTGTGTCATCTGCTGCGGGCGGAAAGACACCTGACAGTTCTCACCCGAGGACAAAAAGAAAAAACCCCCCTTACCGATTACCGATTTTTTCCCTTGGTTTTTTAAGTGAAAAATCGAGGTTATGTGTTCATCGCGAGCGAGCAATCTCAAAATTCCTTAAAAAACGCCAGGGGTAAACCAAAGAATGATGTCGCTAATCGGTAAATAAAATATCGAAGAAGCGGAAATGACTTAATAGTGTGATACTTGAGTAGAAAAAGACCGGTTACGACATGTTTAATTCATGAAATTATTTATGCGGTCCGATTTGAAATTAGAGACATTTAGTTATGATTCAAATTACGAATATCAATTTCATCCGAAAGTAATAATTTGGAAAATTGATCCAATATGTGATCATTGTTAAGCAAAAAAGTTTAAAACTTAAGCACCTAAAATGTGTTATTCATGTTAAAAAGTTAAACTGCCGTCTTTCAATCAATCCGACTCCTTATGTTGTCCACAATAAGGATATTGAAACACAAATGAAGTCGTTTTAAAAAAAAACGACTCCCGGGCGAAGCCCGGGTAACCAGCTAGTAGTATATATAAATAATAAATAATATTTAATAAATTCAAATAATATTTATTTATTGTTAGATAAATATATTATATTATAATAATTCTTTAGTTTAACTATTCCAGCACAGAAATCGATGAAATTAGGCTCCTACTTTAACGTGTTTTTGCACAAAACAAAAGAATTTGGCAGAAAATTTGTATATTTGGTTATACCAGAGAATATATTCTTTGTTTTAACTAAAAGCATACTTTGTATTTATACTTTTCTATAACATAAAATTGTATATATACTTTTTCAATACATCAACTATTTTCTAGTTTATTATTGTTATAATTAATACACCACATGCTATATGAGCCTAAATTCTGGGATTTTTGTGCTGAGGTAACTAAACTGAAAAATTACATCTATTCTATCTATACTAATATATAATCTCTTACGGGTGGTGTATGTTTGAACGTTAATAACTTAAAAACTATTGGACCGAATTTGTATTAAAACCATATAAAATAGGGGTAAAATTTTCTGAAATGTGCTATAGAGTGTGTAGTTTTTCGTTACCAATTTTCTGGAAACCGATTTTTTTAATTCTTACGGGTTGTAAAATTAAAGAATTAAAAAAATCGGTTTCCGAAAAATAGATAACAAAAAACTATACACTCTATAGCACTCCCCGAAAAATTCTACCCCTATTTTATATGTTTACAAATTCGGTCCAATAGTTTTTAAGTTAAAAAACGTACAAACATACACCATAATTCTTACGGATGTAAAAATTAAAAAAATTAAAAAAATCGGTTTCCAGAAAATCGGTAACAAAAAACTACACACTCTATAGCACTCCCCGGAAATTCTACCCCTACTTTATATACTTGTGATAAAAATTCGGTCCAATAGTTTATTATATAAAATTCTTACAAGTGGTGTATGTTTGAACGTTTTTAACTTAAAAATTATTGGATCAAATTTTTACCAAAAGTATATAAAATAGGGGTAGAATTTCTAAGAATTACAAAAATTATCTTTTATTTTTTTCCAATTTTTAGAATTAGAAAAAGACAAAAAGTAAGTTAAACCAAGACTGAAGTCGTTTGAGTTAAGCATTCAAGTTAAAGTGTGTTTACTACATTAATCTACATTGGTAGATATAACATAAGAGCTCATTAGCAGAGATATCAGATTCAAGTCGTGAGATAGGCGGAGGAAACATATATTCCAAGGCTTCATTTCAATACTTAATATAATATGCATCCCAGATACTGATAATCTATAGTTTACGTAACGTATTTTGTAACATGAAAGTTATATAAAAGAGAACCGGATATCATTATGCATATGATGTATACGTACTCGTACGATTTACTTAGATTTAGAATCTATTACTCCAATAGTGAGCGTATCAACTTTTAATTGCAAATCCAACAGTTTAGTTAGAACACACGTCTTCGTAAATCTTACTGGCACGTACGTACATCAGAAACGTGTCTTAGGTAATTGTCATTATTTTCTTAGTGTGCTATTATTTTTTCTCTTACGAATGAATATTGACCATGATAAACGGGTAATTATTATTTTTTATATTTGTTACGTCCAACCCCAGGATTAGGATAAAAAAAACTGGGAAGCGAAGGAAAGGATCGCGGGTGTTACAAAAGTGCGGGGGTAATCGGGTAGTCAGGATTTCTAAGGGAAAACCTATTTGGAAATGGACATCCTGCCCGCTATTATTATACAATCGAAATCAGAATTGAATTACATAATTCTTTAACTAAGTGTACGTGTGGTGTATATGTGTATTTGAAACTAAATTAAGTCGCAACTAAAAATAAAATATAAAAAAATGTTCGCGGAGTGAAAACAAAGAGACAAGAATTTATGCATGGAAAATAAAGACACCGCCATTGAAATAAGGTTAAGGTTATTTAAGGTTTTAAGACGTTTTTGATTTTACTGATTCCATAACCAGTGTGTTCCGTCGATTTAATTGACGTTTAATAGAACATTATTGGAACATTAACAGAAGAGAATTTGATCTAACAGGGGACCTTTAGGCTAACAGATTTTTTTTTGTACTTACTGTACTTGAGGGTCATCACCCATGAGACATCAATTTCCCAAAGCATTAAGGCGCGCTTTTCAGAAAAACTCGAGATAATCGACTTTGAAGAATTCCGAGCGCGCTATGTACACAGAATTTTAATTTTAATGTAAAATTTATCAATCCATACTAATTAACAAATATTTAATCATTGTTTTCAATGAAAAACTTACATCTTCTTATTTTGAATTGCTTGAAAAATCGTACTTTGTGTTCAAGTAATTTTGAAATTCGAATATTTATAATAAATTAAAATTTTGGCACAAAAATGAAAAACGTCAGGTAGGAAATAAAATACTTTTATATTTTTAAAAATTACGAGATAATACAGCGCAAAAATGATATTAATAAAAATATTGTTTAATTTTTAAAAGTGAATTATATGATATGAAATATATAGTATACAATCGTTTTACACGTCAATATTGCACGAATTAGGATGATATTTATCGTAAAAGCAAGGGAAATAGTAAGTTTCACGGCATCTAGCACATCGTATAAACGCAGATATTTTACAGGAGCAAGGTTTTTTTAAAATTTCTGTTGGAAAACACACTTCATTGACGTTCATAAAAATGTCTCTGTCATCACAAAGGCTTGAAGCGAACCACGCGTATCGAATCATGTTCTTAAAGATTGGAGAGAACAGCTGGTGATGTACAATAGATTTTTGCGCTGTATTTTCTCGTAATTTTCAAAAATATAAAAGTATTTTATTTCCTACCTAACGTTTTTCATTTTTGTACCAAAATTTCAATTTATTATAAAATATTCGAATTTCAAAATTACTTTAACACAAAGTGCGATTTTTCAAGCAATTCAAAATAAAAAGATGTAAGTTTTTCATTGAAAACGATGATTAAATATTTGTTAATTAGCATAGATTGATCAATTTTACATTAAAATTAAAATTCTGTGTACATAGCGCGCTCGGAATTCTTCAAAGTCGATTATCTCGAGTTTTTTTTAAAAGCGTGCCTTAATGCTTTGGGAAATTGATGCCTGGGTGATAACCCTCAAGTACAGTAAGTACAAAAAAAAAATCCGTTAGCCTGAAGGTCTCCTTTAAGAGATGAACCGGGGTGAAGAAGTGAACTGTCTGAAGAAGAGCTGAACTACAATAAGAAAGTGAGCCCCGTGATGTCGCGATTTATTATAATATAGGAAAGTTTAAAGGATGGAAGAGGTGAATTTCGTTGTGGGATGTGTCTGGTTTTCGTTTAGAGGATTTCTTTTGGCGGGATGTTTCTCACCTAAGAAGTGGATTTTTGAGTTTTTGCCTATCTTGGGCTGTTCATTGCTGGTGAGTCTTTTCGTAAGGCCCCCACTGTTTTATTGGGGGTGCAACCTATCGCTCCTTCCAGTGATTCATCTTGTTTTTTGATTATCGCCAATTTCTCTTTTATTAGGCTCTGGGTCTTTTATTTATCTCGCGACCCTGTTTTTGTGTTAACAGACGATGCATACTCTCAATCTTAATGGTAGGTTTAATGCAAACAGAAACTTACGTCACGTTTATTTACAGGCACGTCTTAGGCCTTGTTTCTGTTTGTCGGAAACATTGCAATTTTATAAAACTCGCTCGATGCAATAAAAATCTTCATCAAACTCTGTCTGGGATTAAGGCCCTTTTGGCGCGTCGTGTCGCCGGGTTTATAGTTATGGACCAGACAAAGCTGATAAAAAATTCGATCACGTATGCCCCGTCTGTCAGTAATTCACCTGGAAGGTCGCTTTTAGTCGCCTAAGCAAATAAGTAGTTTGATCATAAAAAAAGGAATGTGAAGAGATCAAAGCTCACTCGCCGATTGATAACCGTCCATGCTCAGTTTACTTATCCTAATCTTAAGGGCTATCTTTAGCGCATAGAAATTCCCGCGAAAAAGGGAAATCATGGAGTTCGCAGGACGTAACAATTTGTTATCGTCTTTTATATAAAAATATTGTAGTTGGTTGGGCAATTAAGTATTTGCGGTTACATAACTTCGCACGTTGTTTCTGGCATTTCAGTTTTCATTTTAGTGACTTTCTTATATTGTATTGTTTATTTATTTTGTTTTTATTTATTAGGATTTTATCAAGTATTAATTTTAACTTTATAATTTATATTATTTGTTACACATTAAATAAGTATATTATAAAATAGTAAAACAGCACGATTTTTTTATTGAATGTGCATCAAAATTTTTCAAAAGCAAAGCGAATATAAATTTATGATGGATTTACATCGATTACTTGTTTTTTACAACAATATAATTTAATGTGATAAACAAAATTGATATATTTCAGATTTTCTGGTAAATAAGTCAAGAACCATTTCTTATGAAACATCATCAACATGGCTAGTCTCATACAATTTATTATCAACTATAATGAAGTCTTAAGAAATGTTCGAGGTAAGTTCTTTTTAATAAAATAGCACAAAATCTACCATAAGAGTATTGTTCTATTTATAAAAAATATTTTTTTTTATAAATAAACTCAAAAATTTACAAAATAAAATTTACAAAATTATGTAGAGTAACTGGGGGGAATATGCCAGTGTGGGAAATATGCCACTCGTCATGTTTAACAAAGCTACGGCTAAGAGCATTGTTGTAAATACTGTGAAATTGTTAAAAATATTATATCTGACGTTTTGCCGAAGTTTTACTTCCCAGATAACACAAGCATTTTCTACGAATATTCTATAAATATTTTTCGAGAATATTAGAATATTCTTACAATATGCTAATAAGATGAAAATAATGTTTTATGAATATGTATAGAATGTCAAAATGGGACTAGTTTTAATATTAAAAAATAGATTGAAAGAATATTCTGTATTACATTTAAGGAATATGAAAAGAACCTTTATAGAATGTCAAAATGGAACCAGTTTTAATATTGAAAAATAAATTGAAAGAATATTCTGTATT
The DNA here is from genome assembly GCA_030770225.1 of Temnothorax unifasciatus. Lineage (NCBI taxonomy): Eukaryota > Metazoa > Arthropoda > Insecta > Hymenoptera > Formicidae > Temnothorax > Temnothorax unifasciatus. The sequence continues at coordinate 20,464 of JASTWK010001425.1, forward strand.
ATATTCAAGGAATATAAAAAGAAGCTTTTTAAAACTATCTGAATAATGTGTATAGAATGTTCCAAAAATACGTCATCCCAATCGTACAGTAGATGTTTATGGAAATATATATTTTGATAGGAAAGAAAGTAAGGAAAGGTATAAAGTGAGAATTAAAATGTTTTATCATATATATATATTAGGGTGTGTCATTTTGGAGCAACTTTTTTTTTCATTTCTCGAATAACATACGTACTTGCAGGAAGGTAAAATAAGATACTTGTTAAAATTTTAGCCCTTAATATTAATATTAACAGGTCGCTCATCGCGATTTTTTATTTTTTATTTAGTAAGATAGAAAAAATTTTATAACTATCTAACAAACAGTAATACAGCATTGCGCCACATAGATTTTCTGTAGTAAATTTACCGCTCTACAAAAAAGATCTTTTATCATTTTTTCATAAATTTAACCGTTCAAAAGATATTCAAAGTTAAAGTTTGATAAATTTTATAAAACTTGTTTTTGCTTCTTATGAATTTTGTATCATATCGACTATCAAAAATTATGAAATAATCAATACATATTTTTGTAGAAAATTTAACGATCTACAAAAAAGGTCTCATATTTTTTTCATAAATATAACCATTTAGACGATATTAAGGTTTAAAGTTCAAAGTGTAAATCTTAATATCGTCTAAATGGTTATATTTATGAAAAAAATATAAGAGACCTTTTTTGTAGATCGTTAAATTTTCTACAAAAATATGTATTGATTATTTCATAATTTTTGATAGTCGATATGATACAAAATTTATAAGAAGCAAAAACAAGTTTTATAAAATTTATCAAACTTTAACTTTGAATATCTTTTGAACGGTTGAATTTATGAAAAAATGATAAGAGATCTTTTTTGTAGAGCGGTAAATTTACTACAGAAAATCTATGTGGCGCAATGCTGTATTACTGTTTGTTAGATAGTTATAAAATTTTTTCTATCTTACTAAATAAAAAATAAAAAATCGCAATGAGCGACCTGTTAATATTAATATTAAGGGCTAAAATTTTAACAGGTATATTATTTTACCTTCCTGCAAGTATGTATGCTATTCGGGAAATAAAAAAAAAAGTTGCTCCAAAATGACACACCCTAATATATATACATTTTAATTCTCACTTTTACCTTTCCCTTTTTTTTCCTAAAATATATATTTGCATAAACATGCGCTGTACAATTTACATTGTATATAAATATTGATTATATAATGGAAAATTATACAAATAACACTATATATAATTGTAAATTCTGTACGTTTATTATAACACATATTTTTATTATGTTATAGTAATACATGAACGTAAATATATATAAACTTTATTTAAACAAAAAATTTATAACCTCTATAAATGATTATTGTGTAGTTGCAGACGCCTAATTGCACACTTATATCACTCGATCTGAATCTGAATAAAAATATAAAATTATTATAATATAAAAAGTATATTATTTTCTCAGAGATAACGTTTTCGACCAAGGTAGGTTTCAATCGGGGTTTCAACCAGTTACAAGTGAAATCGAAATATTGCTTTGAAAGATAATTGTTGTGCAACTGCTTTAAAAAAATAAAACCCAAGTGGTATTTTTGTGTTCCTATTCAAGGGTCTTTCTATTCCAACCCAAGTGGCAATAGCTTCTTAATTCTCTTTAACAAATTTTTAATATTACAAAGAGTTATTTTAATTATAAAGAATTAAAAAAGTAACAGTACAAAATAAAAATATTTAATTAAAACAAAATAAATAAATTTTTCTTGTAAAAAAACTTGGCGCTGCCAAGAATAACACTTTTAAAAAATTTGCCAAAAATAAATAAATTATATTTTTTTTTCTTTGTGACAGATCCAGTGGTAGATACTTGGCCTCTAATGGAATCTCCGGGTCCTATGTTATGTATCGTCGGCGCATATTTAATATTTGTTTTAAAAGCTGGACCAAAAATGATGGAAAAACGACCGGCCTTTCAGCTGAATACCGTTATGATCTTATATAACGCATTTCAAGTACTCTTCAGTATTTGGTTGACAAATTTGGTAAGTTTAATTTTTTTTAGTACATTTATTCTATCAGTGTTTAATATTAAGAATAAAAAAACGTAATCACAACATATAAATACTTACTTCGTTCTATATTTTTTCATATTATATGTTCAGAAGAATGCCATATAAACCATTAAAAATATCACAAAAGGATATTTCAGATAAATACTTATTAATTATACGTTTAAATAACTTGAGAATTATAATTTATATATTTAATATTATTTAAACTTGAAATGTTAATTCTGATAAAAATTATTTAATTTTAATTAACATTTTTTTTAACCAACATATAAGTAAGTATTCAAAATTAAATAAGATTAATACATATAAGAATATAACAAGAAATTTGACTAAACTATTACATTAACACATATTTCGAGACATACAATAATCAATATAAAACATCAATATAAAACATTTGTTGATTTTAGACATTGAACGTCGATATTAAATATTTGTTCTCCGTTCATGGATGTGATACTCAAGAATATATATCACCTCCAGAAAACGTACGAACAGTGGTAAGCATTTCTTTCGCCATTGTTAACAATATTGAATTTAATTTAAATAATTTTAACAATTTTTAATAACTAGGAAATATATTTCTCCACTATGTTACTTATGTATATGTATATGTATATCATTCGTACAGATGTTACGAGGTGCTTGGTGGTATTTTTTCGCAAAAATTATCGAACTTCTGGACACGGTAAGAAAATTTATAATGACAAATATAATTGATTAGTTAAAAATTAAAGTGTTTAAGTTAACTAATTTATAAAAAATTCAATACAAAGAATATATCATGCTTTTATTATCGACTTGTAAAAGTGGTACTATTGTTCCAACAGTTAACTAACGAAAATTATTGCAAACATTTTGAAACATGAACAGAACGTTTTGCTAACTCAGTCATCGGAAAAATATTCGTAAATTGTTTGTATTATTTTTAATAAATTAAAAAAAAATGTTTAATGTTCTCTCCTTTAAACAGAATTCAAATATGTTATAAAAACATATGAGAAATATATTTAATATTTTTTTAAAATAATAAAAATTATTAATAATATATCAAATTAAAATTAATAAATAGTTATTTTAAATATAATATTAAAAAAAGCGTTTAGTTGAAAATAAACAAGAAATTTTGTAAAGAAAATATTAAATTCTAATATTCTGCTTTTCAAGGTATTCTTTGTTTTGAGAAAGAAGCAAAGTCAGATTACTTTTCTTCATGTGTACCATCATACTTTAACGGTCATCTTCTCATGGTGTTACTTGAAGTTCTTGTCCGGTGAACATGGCGTCGTTATAAATTTTTTAAATTCTGTGGTCCACGTCATTATGTACAGTTATTATTTTATTGCGGCACTTGGCCCAAAGTACAGAACATTTAATTAAATTAAATAACAAAATTAATTGAATTAATTAATTAGTTAAAAATTAAAATGCTTGAGTTAGCCGACTTACAAAAATTTAAGAAGACAATAAAGCGTATATGTATATCATGCTTCCGTTATCGATTAAAAGTGGAACCATTGTTTAGTCTTTAATCAGTTACCCAATGAAAACTATTGCAACGAAACATTTTGAAATGTGTATAAAGCGTTTTGCTAACTCGGTCATCGGAAAAGCATTTGTCAATTGTTCGCGTTACCTTTAGCAAATTGAACAACCTTTTTTAAATTCTACCTTTTTTAGACATTATATTATAAAGCATAAAAAATATTGAATAGTTGAAACAAAAGCATTTTCGATGTAGAAGTAATACATAAATTTATCATAAACAATATAATTAATGAAAATTTTATAACTCACATACATCTTTTTAATTTTTTTAATTATTAATTATTACATTTATTAGTTCTATAGACATTGATATCTCTTCAAAATAAAAATCATTAATAACATTACAAATTAAAATATCAATTAACAGATATTTTAAAGCTCCTGCCTACTCACGAGCCAACTCCGCGTTTTCGCGGAGACAGCGTCACACTTGGCAAAACTGTGAACTATAAAACGTGAAAAATGACACGTCAAAGCAAAATTATCCTTGCAATTTACAGCGTTATTCTTCATTTTAGTGCAGTGTTTTTACATTTAAAATTATTGTGATAGTGTTAAAATACACCGAAGATATCCACTTTATTGTGCAAGCAAATACTTATTTCAATTCGGCAGCTGTCAAGCGGCTTGTTTTCGTTCTTGATTAGGCAACATTTACTTCGACAAATGTGGATTACTCCTATAAAAGGGGAATTTTCGGTGTATTTTACAAATCTATTTTATCAAATCGGTGTATTTTACAAATCTATTTTATTTTACAGATGGTATTTTATTAAAAAGCATTTTTATTTTAGTGTAAATTGCAAGAAGTTTTATGATATATTTTCATGATTTTTTCGCTTCTAACATCATAAATCCAAGTTGGCTGCAGTGAGTGAACAGGAGCCTTAAATATAAGAAAACATTTAAATAAAATTAAGCAAAGAATTTTATAGAAAAAATGTAAGAAGAAATTTAATATCCAAATGTTTTGCTTTTTGAGGTATTCTTTGTTTTGAGAAAGAAGCAAAATCAGATTACCTTTCTTCACGTTTACCATCATACTGTCATGGCCGTCATCTCGTGGTGCTATTTGAAATTCCTGCCTGGTAAACAAGGTGTTATCATAGCTTTCTTGAATTCTTTGGTCCATGTTATTATGTACAGTTATTATTTCATCGCGGCTTTTGGCCCTAAGTACAAAAAGTATCTCTGGTGGAAGAAATATATGACTTGGATTCAGCTGGTAATTAACTTTTACATAATTAACTGTCAAAGTTTTATTACAGATTTTTTAATATTTTATTACCATCAATTTTTGCCCATCTATTAATACAACCAATTAAAGATTTGTATCTTTATAAATTTATATTTTTATAAATTATAAATTATACTTATAATATTTTTATATTATATTCTATTATAATATTTTTAGCGTAATAGACTTATGAAATGATATAAGATTTCATTATACATATAAATGTCTGTTTTATCTTTCTTAGTTCTTTTCTATTAATATCGTTAACAGCACTTATTTAATTTGTTTATTATATTTTTTTATATTTGTTTAATATATTGTTTAATATATTTTTATTTTAATTATTTGTTTAATTAAATAAACAGATTGCGAAAACGTTATACAAATTTAATACTTAAAATTCTTTTAAATTTCAGGTGCAGTTTGCTTTAATGTTAGTCTACCTAGTACTAACATTAATCTTGGATTGTCGAACACCAAAAGCTCTGACTTATTTCTTCACAATAGTCGTAATAATCTTTATGTACCTATTTAACGACTTTTATCGTCAAACGTATAAAAAGAAAATAACTTAATTATAAATTATAAAACAGAATTATAAGAGCTACCTAATCATTTCTCTCTGTGTGTATGTTTTTATTCTGTTGACCTAGTCACTTGTTTGTATTTCGATGATTAGTCGATCGCCGTCTTTCGTTTTGAAACAGCGTGTCACCTGTCGATTCCGTTTGCATTATGATTACTGGACTCTGTATTGCGACTTTTTAAAATAAGAATTCTTGACAAAGTTCACAACTGCAAGAACTGTACGGATGGCTAAAATAATCGTTAACAGGATTAGATAGGTAGATATTTCCTTTTGAATTGTTCCTTGTGTTACTTTCGTTTCTGGAACAACGTGCTTGTAATGACTTCATTATGTATATTTTTTAGAAATCTCTTGAAAAGGACACAAAACCAGTGTCGAAACGTTGCGTTAAGTTAATGTAAGAATCTTTGAGATTAAAGTCAGTTTGGTCAAAATATATACCTCTGGTTAATTTTTCACTGACAAAGAAAAGAATCTGTTAATTAATTATAAATGTTACATGTTGCAAATAATAATCAGTAAATACAAAAAAAATAATTTAAATTTATTTATAACTAAATTTTATACAAATAAGGGAATAATATTGTTATGGAAACATGAAACAAAGTGGCTACAGTCTACAAAGAGTACAGTAATGTTCAAATTATATCATTGATTTTTTAACAATAAAATGATATAGCGAAAATGTGTAATAGATAGATGTACATATAGGTATATGTAAATAAAAGAGAAAATGAGATTTATAATTTATAGAATGTCTATGTAGCTTTTTTTGAGTTTTAATTAAAATATATATTTATCCATTAAAATTTTAAATTGCACTTTTAAATTTTTGAATCTTCTTGTTGACATCAATAGCTAAATATTTTTCTTAATACAACGCTAAGTTTTTTTAATTGTTTTTAAATAATTTGTAATTATTCTTTAGAAATTACAATTTCTATAATACTATTATTAGATTTTATATTTATGTCAAGATATAAGAAGTTCCAATATTTATACATTAGATATAAATATAATTAGCTATAAAAGATCATTTCTAATTATTGTCAGATACATGTTTTATAATTATATTAAATATCAGATTTTTAAAATTCAATTTTGATTTAAGTATGTAGGAAAATATGGTTAAAATCGTTAATTGATTGCAGGATTTGACTTAATCAAAATCTTAGATTTAATAATTATTTAATGTTGAAAAAAGAGAAAGAGTCATTAGCGTTGAGGTAGAATTATAACAAAATTGTGCATGTACGTGGATTATCATACTATTATATAAAACGCTACTGTTTGTCTGTCTGTCCGTCCGTCCGTCCGTCCGTCCGTCCGTCCGTCCGTCCGTCCGTCTGTCCGCGAACTACTCATTCGTTAGTGGACCGAATCTTTACCAAAAGTATATGAAGTAGGGGTAGAATTTTCCGGGGAGTGTCATGATGTGTATAGTTTTTCGTTATCAATTTTCTGGAAACCGGTTTTTTTAATTTTTCGGGAAATAATTGATCGAATCTCTTCGTTAGTGGACCGAATCTTTACCAAAAGTATATGAAATAGGGGTAAAATTTCCCGCACTGAGAAAAAAATGTCGTTAATTTGACTAAACTTGTTTAGTTGTAGTGATTTGTTTAATGCAAATATTAATATATTTAAATCAAATATACGTGAGTAATATCAAGAAATTCTGAATTTATTTCAATATAATATTTTTTGAATTAACAAATGTTAGCTTGACAGTCCGTGACCGCTGCATTTAGTTGAATCAAATAATATTTCTTTAAATCTACGATTTTTTTTTCTCAGTGCGGGGAGTGCCATGATGTGTATAGTTTTTCGTTACCGATTTTTTGGAAACCGGTTTTTTAAATTTTTCAACTTTTTTTCACAGAATTATAGATCAAACAGGGGTAGAATTTTCCGGGGAGTGTCATGATGTGTATAGTTTTTCGTTGCCAATTTTCTGGAAACCGGTTTTTTAAATTTTTCAGAGAGAGAGAGAGAGAGAGAGAGAGAGAGAGAGAGAGAGAGAGAGAGAGTGATGTGTGAATGAATTGAATGCATTTCTCGCCTGATTTACTTGACATCGTCGAATACTATAGTATATTTCACGTTTATTTCATGTTTTCTTAGTGTGTATACTATAAAGTATATTTCAGCAAGAGGAGAAATTGTCTTCCTACCAAGAATTGATTTTATACCAAATGATATTGAACTACCATTTAAGCTTAAAAGGCGACAGTTTCCAATACGTGTCGCATTTGCAATGACAATAAACAAAGCCCAAGGACAAACATTACAAAAGGTAGGAATATATCTATAAAATACAGTATTTGCACATGGACAACTCTATGTAGCATTTTCAAGAGCAACAAAAAGAGAAAGTGTAAAAATAAAAATAGAAGAAACTAACAAACAAGGACATTTAATTGATGGAAAAAATACATCTTTTACTAAAAATGTGGTATATCGAGAAATTTTGTAAATTATGGAGTTTTTTTATACAATCGACTAAAAACAAATCGCAAGGAAAAGACAAAAAGAGAAGAGAAAAGAAAAAGGATATTCGCATATTATAAAAAAAGAATTAGAAAATATACGTCTTTCAAATGCATTCTGCGCAGTGTGCAGTGATTAGTTCACTATTCTTTATTGTTCCTTTGATTTTCGCTCTTTCGTTCATTAATGAATTTCAAATTATTTTTCTTCATAGTGGAGTAGGCCTACTGGGAAAACCACTTTAAAAAAAACGCGTCAGCAATAGTACTCCATGGGTGGCGTGGAAACTATTATCCAAATTATAATTATAATTCTAACCGTTAATATAATTAGTTAATTAATATTATTTGGGGAAGATTACAGTTCTATTTTTTGTTATTGATTTTTTGGATGCAGAATACAAAATTTTCCGGGAAGTGCTAAAAAGTGTATAATTATTTGTTACCGAATTTTTTGGAAGTAATAGATTCTGAGCCCGCGCGAAGCGCGGGCCAAGCATCTAGTATATATATATATATATATATATATATATATATATATATATATATATATATATATCAAAAGACACGGCAGTGTCTCGCGCCAAGTACGCGCGAAGCGAGACCCCGTGACTCTATATACGCGAGGCAACGCAGTTGCAAGCATCTCGAGATTTTGAGATCTCGATATATATTGTCATACATGAATTCATATACAGTCAGGCTTGATTAGATCTAATCATATATGAATCTGTACCTACTCATACGAATTAGAATATTTTAGTCACATCAGCATAGAAATGGTCAGATCTAAATATGCACAATTATATATGGATATATATCTAATTATATATAAATTCACATATAGTCAGGTACGGGTTCATATTAGCCAGTCATGATTAGACAGACTCATACATAGATTTAAACATAGTCATATATGAATTCATATACAGTCAAATATGAATCAGGCTTGATTAGATCTAATCATATATGAATCTGTACCTACTCATACGAATTAGAATATATTAGTCATATCAGCCTAGGAATGGTCAGATCTAATCATATATGGATCCATATATAATCATACAAGGAGCAAGATGTAAATATACATGATCATAAATATACCCATATATATTCATTTATGATTATATACATAATCATATACAATTATATATGATTAGTCAAAATTATTTTTTCTCGGGTAGTCGGAAGTTCTTATTGACGTACACAAACTGGAATCGTCATTTACTCTTTATTGCACTCAAAATTAAAAGAAACTCTTACTTTGAGAATACATGACCCTTCCATATTAGCGAAGAAGGTGGACGCGCAGAAACAACAACAGAAACGAACGGAAACGCTACACTAGCGCCTCGATTATCGCGACATTTTTACGTGCGCACCATATAGGCTAACTGTTGCTCGGACAGTTGGTGCCAAACTCAAATTATAAGTTAAATAATTATTTTCTACACCTTCCCTTAATTGTGAAACAGTTTCTAATAAACTTAGCTTACATTTAACCTGAACTTGCTAACTCATAACTAAAATACTTATAATTAAAATTATGGTCTTACTCTTAACTTAGCTTACTAATTTGCTTTTGTGAATCTCGAACTTATATTATGCCCTAGTGCTTTGGTAAATATATCCGCTAGTTGTTTATCAGTCGTACAACACTTTATGTTTATCAATCTTTCCGTGAATAACTTTTCATTTATGAACTGATATCTAACATCAATATGTTTACTTCTTTTATTGCCTATGTCGTTTTTAATCAATTGAATGGTGCTTTGATTGTCAATATTTAATGTTGCTACAACTGATTTGCCTGTTAATTCTTCAATTAAAGATTTCAAATATAAGATTTCCTTGCAACATTCGGTTGCTGCAATGTACTCGGCTTCAGTACTACCCATACAGCACAAAATGTTTTTTAAATATTTTTAAAATATTTTTTAGGAAGATTAAAATAATTTAAAATAATTTACAAAAATATTTTTAGAATGTTTCTATGTCCGTCAGATCATGTCAGAAAAATATTTTCAAAAATATTTTTAAAAGATTGCAAATAAATATATTCAATAATATTTGTAAAATCTTTTAGAAATATTGTTTTAAAAAATAAAATATGTTCATAATCATTTTAAAAACGCTTTAAAAATGACATAAATATAAGTCATTTAAAGGTATGTATATGCCGTTATGCTTTTGTGAATTAAGAATTTTAGAAAAACAAAAAAAAAGGAAATACATTTATTATGTATATGTCGTGTGTGCATACAGCCGCGCGGTCACCCATCCGAGTCAATACCGCACCTAACGTCGCTTGACATCGATGGTCGAACGGACTAGTGTGTGTGGTGATCCTTTGATTCTGACGCTTTCTTGTTGCTTATACTCCTATATAACATGTCCAAGAGCTGACGACACTTTTGGCCAAGTGATTTTATAAATCACGATTTTCCGTTATAACCTGCGTGGACGACTCTCCTTCGATAATCCGAACACCTGGCTGGCCGTACTTGGGGGGTTTAGAAATACGCAGGTGAGAAAAAAAACGGATTTTCAAGTCATAGTATAAGTCTTAATTTTTATCGGATATTGATAATTGATCACTCAGGAACATGCAAATAAATTGCCAGTTCGATTGCTCGGGGGGAATTAGTCGCCAGGCTTAATTAAAAATAATTAAAAATAATTATTTTCAAGTCATACTATAAAAGCTGGGTTTTTTTTACTAACAAGTATAGTGCTAACACATACCACCCAAAAAAAGCCAAGTGAAAATTTTGGTGGCAACATCTCTAAAAAAATTATTGAAAATGCACAAAGTCGGCGGAGGGGTCTGACGGTTATATCCGGCTATTAAGATATTAACCACTATAACTTTAACTTCGCTATTCTCTTATTATTACTCTTATTATTTCTCTTATTATCAGCAAAGCCATTTTTTTATTTTCACACACTATTTATTATTTATCAATCTTTTCATAAATTGATACGATAATGATAGTTAAAATACACGTTTTTAAAAACTCATGGACGTTAAAAACAATTGAGGCCATCATCAGACCCCTCCGCCGCGTGCCGGCTTTGTGCATTTTCAATAATTTTTTTAGAGATGTTGCCACCAAAATTTTCACTTGGCTTTTTCTGGGTGGTATGTGTTAGCACTATACTTGTTAGTAAAAAAAACCCAGCTTTTATAGTATGACTTGAAAATAATTATTTTTTATTATTTTTAATTAAGCCTGGCGACTAATTCCCCCCGAGCAATCGAACTGGCAATTTATTTGCATGTTCCTGAGTGATCAATTATCAATATCCGATAAAAATTAAGACTTATACTATGACTTAAAAATCCGTTTTTTTTCTCACCTTCGTACTTCTAAACCCCCTAAGTACGGCCAGCCAGGTGTTCGGATTATCGAAGGAGAGTCGTCCACGCAGGTTATAATGGAAAATCATGATTTACAAAATCACTTGGGCAAAAGTGTCGTCAGCTCTCCGCCTAATATCTTTATAGTGTTCAAAAATAGTGTAATGATAATAACCGGTAAATATTAAAAATAATATAAAATAACGCAATTACAATTAATGTAATAATTATTTATTAATATAAAATTCGTATATTTAACATAATATAATATTAATATAATAACGTTAACAACATGCATGATAAAGCTGTATTCCACAAACGTTTTACACATTTGTACGGACCAAGCGAAACGCGTTTGTACGTCCAAACGTATCGCTCGTGTCGCTCGGCTCGCCGAGCGCACCGCACTTCTTATAGTACCCAACCGGCCGGCCGAGCGGTCGGCGACGCACGGTCTTACGGCCGCTTACGGGCGCCGGTGACGAAATATCGAGACCATCGGGACTTGACCGCTGAGAGCGACGACGACGCAAATTCAATTACCGTACGAGATATCCGGCAGCCGATCTCGGGGGTTGACGATACGCCATGTTGACGCAAAGCGAGACGATAATGACACCATAATTCAGGGTACTTGTAATCGAGAGGCACGAACGCGGTCGTTACCTCCGGCTCTAGCGAAAAGTCTCTTCGCGGCGTATTGCTTCCGTGCCGCGGTCGTTACCTCCGGCGTCGCTCGAGCAAAAAGCTAAGTCCCCTCGCGGCGTGTTGCTTTCGCGCGGTTGTTACCTCCGGCGACGCTCGAGCAAAACGCTAAGTCCCTCGCGGCGTGTTGCTTTCGCGCGGTTGTTACCTCCGGCGCTGAGCGAAAATTTTCTAAGTTGACCCAATACATGCCCAGTACTGAGCCGACTCTTGGCCATAGAGCAATATCATTTCTGGCCTTATACACGGTCAGTACTGAGACGAGACTGGCCTCGGAACAGAATATGGTTGGATGGGGGTACTGGTCACCGAGACTGGCACAATACTGATCTAGCGGTTTATCCGCACTGGGGCAGTACCACCCATCAAGTCTTGGCAGCCAATATTGTGCCACTTCTGGGCCATGCAGACAACTCTGGCAGAAGTCCGACATTCGCACATGGGTTGCTAAATTATAGCTCTTGCTGTAAAAAAATGTTATAGTTTAATCCGACAGAACTTGGACGCTGTACCGATTCGTTCCAGCGAAAGCCACACGCTGCGAGAGAACTTAGAAAATTTTTGCTCGGGCGGCACCGGAGGTAACGATTGCAGCACGAAAGCAACACGCCGCGAGGACTTAGAAATGCTCGGGCGGCGTCGGAAGTAACGACCGCGACGCAAAAGCAACACGCCGCGAAGGAACTTGGAAAACTTTTGCTTGGACGACGCCGGAGGTAATGACCGAGGCGCGAAAGCAATACGCAGCGAGAGGACTTAGAAAACTTTTGCTTAGGCTGCGCCAGAGGTAACGACCGCGGCACAAAAGCAACACGCCGCGAGGAAACTTAAAAAATTTAAAATAATATTTTTTAAATATTTTGAAACAAGATTATAAAACAATATATATGTAGATTTTAATTAATATTTTAAAAATATATTTCAAATATTTAAGAAAATATCTGGATGGTAAATAAAAACATTTTAAAAAATATTCCTAAAAGATTCTTAAAATATTTTTACAAACGTTATCACAAAATATTTCTAAATCATTTTAAAATATTCCCAAAACCATTTTAAAATGTTTTTTGCAATATTTTTATAGAAATATTTAGACATATTTTTTGAAAATATTTTGTGCTGTATGGGTAGATAATGCCGTTATAGACTGCTTTTTGGAACTCCAACTTATAGACCCGCCGCAGTACATAATAACAAAACCGAATGTACTTTTTTGAGTCTCTCTATCGCCTGCATAATTTGAATCTGTATAACCTATTAGTTCTTCTTCATCTTTGCTACTATCTACTTTAATAACTAATACCTAAACCTTTAGTCGCATTTATGTATCTTAATATTCGTTTTACGTTTGCTACATCTTGTCTTGTCGGTTTATCTAAATGTCTACTTGCAAATCCAATAGCGTATGCCAAATCAGGTCTTGTTTTGCTGGCTAGATAAAGGATGCTTTCAACACTTTCTTGATATGGAAAACCTCTTTTCATTTCTTCGGTTCCGTCATCATTGAGAAGCATGGGAGTGTTTACAGGCTTCGAATTTTCCATATTATACATCACTACTTCGTATGTTGCATAACTTGATTGTTTGAGTTTAAGACATTTGTTGTTTTGTATTTCTATACCTAAAAAAGACTTAATATTTTTAAATACGCTTATTTGAAATTCCTTACCTAGATTACTCAGCAGTTTGTCTATAATCTGTCTATTTAGTCCTATTATAAGTCCATCATCTATAGGCTATTGCTTAGAGTTCACGTTCGGGTCAGCCGAAGGGGATGAGCACAAAAATTTCATTGTGCATATTTCGAGAGCACATAAATTGAGGAACATTTTAAGACTAAAACCAATTCGCTGTCTGTATTTTAACTGGTACTTTACTCTTGTACATATGGAGTGCTCACGTTTAGGTCGGTCGAAGGGGATGAGCACGAAAATTTCATTGTGCATATTTCGAGAACACATTAATCGAGAAACATTTTAAGACAAGAATTATTTCGCTTTTTGTATTTTAACTAATATTTTACTCTT
>JASTWK010001426.1:0-34463 GCA_030770225.1 Temnothorax unifasciatus
ACACTCGTGCGGGTGAACGCACTCGTGTCCAATTCTCAACTTCCCGCCACTTGTTACACAAAATAACTATTCTCTCTCTCAAAATTCCGGCACTATGCGCAAGGACGCACAAGCTAGAGATTAAGTTTGGAAATATTTGTGGGAATTTTCGAAACTCTTTTCTAAGCTTTAGTTTTCGGATGATGTTTGCGGTAACCTAGTTGGGCGCCGTATATCCAGAAATAAGCGGCTTTATAATTCCTATAACGGACTGTTAGATACAGCACCGTGGAACACATTGTCAGCGCTAAATTCTACAAGGATTGAGTTAATTCCGGACCAATGGCCGCGCCAATTCACTTGTGGACACAAACTCAATTTGTAGTTGCGCGAAGTTGTAACGAGATTTTTGCTTGTACTTACACACGAGGATAATAAATTAGATTGAGCTCCATGTAGGATTTAGTTGCATCAGGTCCCATTAACTGTTTAACGAGGAACTCGGTTACAGAAGATATCCCATTACTTCCGTAGCTAGCCCTCGATAGTGATAGTGCTTAATGCCCGCTGGATACTTATAACATTTTGCGCGACCCGCGTGCATCGGCGGAGATTCATCTTACGTATACACATAGAGAGACTGTCCGCACCTCCGGGAATATTATAACGGTACTACAGATAACAGATGTGACTTCATAATTCACGGTTGTAAAAGAATTACACGCGCCGTCGAGGTCACAGATAATAATTCGCGCGGGCGTAATTTACTGTTAAATTGTTCGTACAAAATACGAATGTCCATGTATTTATATTATTTAATAAAATGGCACAAACTTCTGTATCTCTTTTCGCTGAGGTTTAATAACGGCGCGATTTAATTCGACGTTTTATGATGTTCGTGTTAAGAGCCACTTAACACATAGTAAATATTTTCAAGATTTCCTCGAGTTACGACACGGCCACTTAACGTTTACGAGAAACTATCCACGCGATTCCGGCATATTTTATCGTTTTGTAATATATGTCAATGGAATTCGCCTTTTTATTACTTTTCTATATTTACTCGTGTGGCCAGTATTTGAATAAGATAGCTTGATGACGTGATAGGTTGATATTTAATTTAACCAACAGAAACCTGTTTGGGTTGATTCAATAACTTGGATAATTGTCACCTATTATACACTCAGACTGCAACGTGACTGCATTCGTGACACGTTATTAGAGGTAGAGTGTTTCGCTATTGTGTCTCAATATAATTCTATTTTTATCGTGTCTTATTGTCATTATTGTGACGTATTAATAAAGCAGTGAAATCAGCTTTCAGCACTCTCTAATCTTGTATAATTCTTAAATAATCAGTTTTCCGACCAAACTTGTGCTTTTGACCTTGATGTCGAGGACTGTCTTCGTTAAACGGCTGCTCTTTCTGCTCATTAGCGGGTGTAGCGTTTGCGATGAAGGTTCTTGAAACCGCATGGTTAATTGTTGTGGGAACTACGGTGCCCCGCGGTGTTTCCGGGTGGAAAGACGCGCGGAGGTCGCGCAGTTTCACGCGACACCATTCATTCGCACTTTCTTGCCGAGGTAGATATTAATCCTGTGCCTCGAGGCGCGCCGACTGGCCGTCACTGAAACGCGGATCATTATGGTCGTTTTATTACGCGGCGTGGGATCGTTTCCTCCTCCCGTGCGATCGGTATCTCCGGCAAATGATCGTGCGTTTATATCGCGGCAGGATATCGCTCGTCCCGGCGAAAATGCAGTCTACCGATCTAAGAATGTAACTGCTGCCGAGTGGAACGATTGAAATTATCTCGGCGCGATAAGAAACTCGAGAGCCAAACAATGGTTGGCACCGTTTGTTACATAATGTCGCTGGAGCGAACTGTGCGACTTGGCGATTAGTATGACTAACTGCGCCGTTAGTTCAATGATTAAATTAAGCTTCTATATTGCAGATCTTCTCAACAAGATCTCAATTTAGACGGAACGTATCAGCAGGGTACTGGATTGAAGCCAACTTCCGTAATTTATCAGGCAATTCATGCACTACCGTTTGTGCCGTGAGATAGGAGGAAATTTGTACCGTTAACATAGCAAGTTCGAAAATAACAGATAACTAGACTATGTAAAATGTCTATGTAAAATGTTGTATTTAATGATCTTACCGGCATCGCAAAATATCATTAAATAAAATAGTGAGAAGTAATGAAGTATAATAATAATTGTAAAACGTGAATGAAGAGGTATTGAAGAACAGAACAGTAAAAGTTAATGAAACATCGTGTGAAAAGCAAATATAAATATCGAGACCTATTGAAAATCGATAGCCGAGTCGTTAGAGAAAAAAGTAGGATGGAGACTGTGTGCCATGTCGCGAAGGCAAGCCTGAGTCTTGCCGCACGATATTTCGCCAGCATCCATCGCGCGATTGCAGCTCCGAGATGATCCCCCGAAGAGCATTCCTTTGCGCGTTTCGTACCTGCGCAATCACGAAGTACCGCGGCTATAAATACTCGATCCGTAGTTCTAATCTCGCTGGATGCACGAGGGGGGGAATCTCGGCCGCGTCTACGTATTCCTTGAAAGGAAATAAAACGCGCAAAGAGCGAGATAGCCACCATCCACGAATGTGCACCGAATGTGCGTGCGGCGTGTTACGTGGTGGCCGGCATGGTTGGCGCCACACCGGCCGTCGTGTATCGAGAAGTAGAGTAACGCGTAATAAACGTAATATTATACACGGCGGATACGGCGGGCGATTTTACGGCGCGCCACGACGATGAATTAATCCGCTCTCACGCGGTAATCGCACAATGAGTGCCGGCCGCGCCGCCGAAAAATCGCGATGAGATTCGAGCGCGATGAGCGCGATAGCACCGTCCGGGATGGAAATGGCAATTATTTAGCCCGCATCGGAGGCGCGTTCCTCGATCGATCGGACCACCTCCAGCGTATTAACGCACGGTTGCACTCGTTGCCTTGTTGCACGGAATACGCGAAGGTCGATATGTCAGTGTGTCACGTCGGCATCCGAGAATTTGTCTCAACGCATCGCGCTACGCGAGAGAACTTAACTTGAAAACTCGGTCGTGAAAAACAGGTATACTTTTTACTACAACTTAATAATAATGTTCATAATGTTGCTTTGTAATAAAGTCTAATTAATAGAAATATATGAACCATAAAAATTGAATATGTTAAATATGTATAATTTAAAACGTATATACTTTTTGAGATTAAACTTGTCCCTGGAAATGTATTACATAAAATGTATTCGCGCGTATGCCTCATCCCTTGGCGCAGCTAAAGCATTTTCTTATATTACGTGTCTCGTGAGACACGAAATGCTGCAATACGTTATTTCGGATGCTGGGTAGGCTAGAACCGTTGCCAGGAAAATAGTCACCCACGACTCACGTGGGAGAATCGATCGTTAACTCGTGAACAGAGAGGTACATATGTACTTAGAAGTAGGACCAGCTTGTAGAGGCGGTCTCGAACGTGCGCTCTCATATTTTCCTACGGCCCCCTTTATTGAAATTGCTTTCCCAGAAGCGGGCTAAACTTAGGCCGCCAATCGACAGCGTCATCAACGGCACAAATTCAATTTCAGCTTATCACAGGCTGAAGTAATTGCGTAGAATGGTGGAGATCGTAATTTTCGCAAAGAACATTCTGAAACCCGAGGCTAGCTATTATTATATATGTGCGATTTTAACTCGTCAAAAAAAAAAAAAAAAAATTTAATATCTATAATGCGCGCGATAGTCGCCGATGATCATTTATCAATGTCAGAGGTTGTTTGTCACGAATGGAAATTTGCAGTAATGCATTACGTTGTCCCTTCATTTTTCCTCTATTATTTTACGCTTCTATTACTAACTGATGGGCTTTTTTAAATCGTTTACACTAGTATCAATTGCAGGAAACGATTCTTGCAGCATTCACACGGGCGCGAGCTATAAACGCGCGTCCAAGATGTGTTAATCGTCACTCATACGATGGATATATACGTATCATCGCAAATTGTAATTGCAAATGACGTCATTATTTATGAATCGCGCGTAGAGATACATCGTAGATCTCAAAGTTGATCTTAAACGACAAAGATTTTATTTTAAAAGACATCACTCCATCTGCATTTTTCTTTGCACATCGTTAAGTTCTTTTAAATATCTTATTCTAAGATGACCAATAATTAAGACAATTAATTAAAACAATTTTCGAATAAAATTAAAATTTATTAAGTAAATAGCCGTATGTTCAAAAAAATTGCACAACTATTTGTGAAATCCTTATCGCAATCAACATTTCTAAAATACAATCAATATTATAAAATACAAGCATTTGCCGTTGTTATCGTTAAAAATCTATATAATATTTTTATATAATCAAAAATGAAATTTCTTTGAATGTTTGTACATACAACATATCGAAAAATCGCTCGTCTATTTGTCTTATGTATTTCCTATGTTTACTATGTGGATTCCCTGCGGGGTACTATTTATCGTACGTCCCGTTCAACCCTTTATGGATCGACATTCATAAGATCGACTCGTTTGACCACACATATTCAAGCGTTCTATTTATTCAACCTGGTTGGGTGCCACGTTTTACTTCCTACAATCATTTGATTCGTATATCTATCTTACTTCTTTTATATTTTCCAAAGTTGCTAAATTCTAACAAAAATTGATATGTTCTTTCTCAATTTAATAAATATATAGCGCTGCGAATGACATTTTCAATACACAGAATATTACACATATCTCTTTTTAATAGCATATCCATATCTATCATATGTAATATCAGTAAATGGAATAACGATTACTATTTGTATTATAATATTTTAAATACGTAAATATCTCTACTGCAGCTAAATAAATTAAATGTCAAAAGTTAAAAAACAAGATTGAAATGTGTTTATTAAAAATCAAAATAATATTAAAATATAAAATATTTGAATACATTTCTATACGTATTTTCTAAATAATGTTATAAATAATGTTAAATCCTCTAATATTACTCTTATATATTACATTCCGATATCTAAATTTTCGCAAACGCTTGTTTGCAGAGAGAGTTTCGAGTTTAATATTTCTCAATTCTAGCTAATTTTCGCAAATGTTTACAAAGAGAGGGAAATTTCGAGTTAATATTTCTCAATTCCGCCTAATCTGATTATGAATTTCATCCCATTTGATCGTATAAATTAAACCTCAAACCAAACAGTTCTATTCCTTTACAATTCGCGATGCACTCGTTCGGAAATTGCACGGAAATGATCGCAATGTAAAGCGTACTTGCAATTACAGTGGGAAATCCGACAATGCAGTGTACAGATTACCTTTCTCCGGTGACCCCCCTTTCTTGATTCCTCCGTAAAACTCTTCCGCGCAGTCTCTTCCGCCTTTTCCCGCTGTCTTTTCTCTGCGTTTGAGATCTCACAGATCAGTGAGCATAATAATCACCGAATCGAAGCTGCAGAACCGATCGATACCGCCGAGAAAACTGCACTCGCGCTTTTCCGCGGATCCAATCTTGATCTCGAAGAGCCGGCCACTTACTCGCGCGCACGAAGAAGGATCCTCGTCGCGAGATAACATCGATCGCGAGAGGAAGAAAGAGAGAAAGAAAGAAAGAAAGCGCAGAACGAGACTAGAGAGATTTTCTCTCCCTTTCTCTATATCCACGTGTGCGCCTACGTCTCACGAGCCTGCACCACGCACGTATGTACCTCGCGAGCGTGCGACCGATCGCGCGCGAGCTTCGAAAAGCAATGCAAGCGCGAGCGACACGCCGGGCTCTCGTTCCTTCCTACGTTCTTACATCGGACTCCTGGCTCGTGCTCTCTGCCCGTCCCTCTCACCCTGGGCTTTCCCTGTCCGTCTACCTCGTGGTCTCTCTTTTGCTCCTTCCCTCTCCACTGTGGACGGCGTACACACTCGTTCACCATCGTTCGTTCTCTTTCTCGTCGCTTCCTTCTCTCTTTTGATCTTTGATGCCGGCATTCTCCGTCCTCGTTGTTCTTTCTCTCTGTTACTCTGTCGACGAGGCACAACCATCCTCGTCCGATGGTCTGTGATCTCCCGTTCGCATTCGCCTCCTATACCGATTACAAATCTTTCGACCTTTCCACTTCTCTTCCTTTTTCAAATGTTCCTCATCTCTCACGACTCGTCCTTGCCTTCCGATCAATGTCACTTCGATTGCTCCAGTTTAATTTAATTCATCCGTCTCCCGCAGCGGTTTATGGACGAAGAATGTACCGTACGTGACTTTCTGTCGGAAATTGGTTCGTTAGATCAAGATAATATTTTTAGCTCTCAATATATTCTCTCTTTTGATTAAAAAGAAATAATATACTAAATTTAAAACACGAGAGGATGATTTTCTTGAAAAGCTATGTCCAATCTATGAGATATCTCTTTTCCTCTGTAGACCGTTTGATTGCACGATTCATTTATTAAAATAATCGGTTCACTCTTTGAAATATATATATTAATTCTGCTTTAGTAAAGACTTCCCTGTCTCTCTTTCATAGGATCGTATTCATAATCGAGACGAGCCGGACAGCATGATTCATGAAGGTTACTTCACTTCTGAAGATGACCTCAAATCATTTTCAATTTCATAGTTCTGCGTATTTGCTTGATCAAGCTTTTGACATTTAGGATCTATTTGTCTTCTTCTTTGGCTGTATTCTCAAGAGACGCCATTATGAAAGTGCGCATATACCTGCCGTATTTTAAGAAGAGACTTTAAGAAAAAAGACGATTTAACGCGATATACCTTGAAGGCCACCTTGAAAACCCACTATGCGATTATCTCAGCCTGTCTCAAGACTTACGCGCATTACATCTAAGCTTACTAAGTCCTGACTGTGAATACCGCTTATATTATCGACGTCCACTGCTCTATCTCTCTCGTTCCCCGTCGCTACAGCAAGAGAGCTTTTACCTACCGCACTCTACATCCGTTGCCTAGAGTCATGCCCGCCGGCTTCAAGATCACTTCGAGATCTCCTCGCTGCAACAGTCGCCACCTTCGATCAGACATCTTTGCATTTACTTCTTATCCTTTCTTTATCTTCGATTGTTTTTGAAATCGAAATATTCGCATATACATTTCGCCATCTAATATTCACTCATCGATATCTCATGCCGCTAATCACAATTAATTTTTTTTCCTTCGTGCACGCAGTTCTCTATCGATACTCTTTAGCAATTTTTGTCTAATACTATCGACATAGTGATAACAATATTTAAATAAATAACAACAATTATATCTTTTTTCCGTTCTAATATTCTTATAGCAAATCTCTTTCTATTTGTTTCTCGCAATCACACTTTTACACATAGCCGTTTCTTTTCAAACGTGTGCAGCGATATGCGTTTCAACCGGTGCTCAGAAAGCACTTCTTTAACACCCACATGCCGATACGAACACATGCGCTCTCACACGAGCAGATTGAGCACTCTCATATCACGTGCAATATTACATATATCGCCGGAGATTGGGTCCGGATACGGCCGTTCAACTAGCATGGGAGCAAGATACTAAACAGCCACTTCCTCTTTCATGTCCGTACCGCTTGTAAACAGATCGTTAATGGCGAGATACGCACTATTTTAGCAGAGATTCCGTTCTCGTAGTAGTAAAAAAATTATTGCTCACGCGAAATAGCACTCCGCAAGATGAGCCAAAATCAATAATTCGTTTTGGAATATCGAGTTTATGATTTAACTGTTATATTGCGCAAAACTGCGATGTATGGAATCACATAGTATATCTAAATATAATCTAAATATAATCTGTAATCATATTTTTAAGGGAGACTTAAATGTAATTTTTATATTTTAGCTAGTAATATTTAATGTATACATATTTCAAGTTTAGTATAACTTGATATTTTTCATAAATGTATAATATTATAAATTTTATTATTATGCGTGTGTATTATTCATTATATTATTAATTATTTATGTAATATTTTATTCAAAATTATGATAATATAAAATTTCTTTCGTTTACTATAAATTTAATAAAATTCATATATCTTTATACTTGATGTCAGTTTTTATTTTATGTATGATAATAATTCAACAAACAATGGAGAAAATGATAATTAATTAAATACGTAAAGAGTAATAGAAAGTACCTAAGATAGATTAATACGGAAAATACGGAGAATATAAACGAAGAATCTAATAAATATCATACGAATCCGATTTAACAAGCAATGTATGCACTTAAGTTGTCGCGTTTTATGTCTTTCTTCTATCGCATGAAGAAATTCCATAGTTATCTATGCTAACGGGATACCCTGAGAAGCGTGTCTCTCTTGCTTTTCAACTTCTTTACTAAATCAATTAATATGAATTAAAGTGAATATGATTAGCTTAATGCATTAAAACAATTAAAGAAAAAATTAAAGTAAAATGTTATTTTTGCATAATTATGTTGTATAATAATATCATAAATGAGAACATAATTTTTAAAATTTTATGGCAAATAACATTTTATGGTCAATACTAGATATGAAAGTAAATTATTCTACCATTATTCTAAATGAAGGAATATTCTATTATCGCGCGCGCGGGAAAATACTACAAAAACATTGCATTTAAATAGTACATCACTCATGAATTTTTATTTCGTGACGTTCTACAAATTGTACCACCACTTCAATTTGTTTTCAGTTAATTTAATTTTATTTATATTTATAGATGTTACATGACTAATTGTAAGTAAAAAACTTTTTGAATATTGAAAATTTTAATGGAATGCACTAGAGAGCAATATGTATGAAATATAAATATATTTACAAATATGTTTTTGACGATTCTCTCTCTCTCTCTCTCTCTCTCTCTCTCAAATAGATTTATATCCATCAATATAACTTTTCATGTTAAAACACTGTTATTTGTAACGGAAAATATATAATAGACAATATGTTCAGACTTCAGACAATAATTGAGATTTTGTTCAGGTTTTGAATTATGCATACAGCGAATTGCGGCAATATACATCACGTTGGTCAGAGATTACTAATCGAATGGTAGCAATTACGAGAGAGATGACAGAGGATGCTTGCACCCTAATTATTCCTTAACGACTCATGGAGCAATTATCTATTCCGATTGCAGGTGAGTGCATCTCGATATCCTGTCGTGGTGAAACTGGGCCACGCCCACAGCGGAACCGGCAAGGCCCGTGCGGAAACAAATCAGGAATTTCTAGATCTCGCTTCGTTGGCAGCTATGGCGAACACTTACTGCACGGCGGAACCCTACATCGACACCAAGTACGACGTGCACGTGCAGAAAATCGGGAACAATTACAAGGCTTTCATGTAAGTCATTGAAATACAAAGATAAGAGAGCATAACATTTTAAGTGTCAAAAACTGAAAACTAAACTCCGGAAAAATTTAAATATAATCAGAGAAATATTATTTTAAAACTCTTAAAAGAATTTCAAGAATAAGATAGCACGTTCTTCCAAATTTTTGGAGGTTTTCTCTACTAAGTTTTAATTAATAATGATAATTACAAAGAATTTAGCCACATTGTTTGTATATTAAATAATTAATAGTAATAATTGATCCTTGATTACAATATATTAATATTATACTATATACTATGTACTATAGGCGAAAAAGCATAAGCGGCAATTGGAAATCAAACACCGGATCAGCTATGCTGGAACAGCTTTCCGTGAGCGAGCGACATCGCACATGGGTCGATCATGTGGCACAATTATTTGGAGGATTGGATATCTGCGCGATTGAATTGCTGGTGGGCAAGGACGGCCGGGAGCACATTATCGAGGTCAACGACAGCGCGCTATCCTTAATGGGTGACTCTCAGGAAGAGGATCGACGTCACATCGCGGATTTGGTCACCGCGAAGATGCAAGTGCGTGGAAATCGTGAGCGATTACGCGATTGGGATCTATCCATCAATTAAAATATCCGATCCGCAGGTTTACTGTCGACCTCCGAGCATGTTGACGAAGACCGCCTCGCGGGGTTCAATGTCGAGTTCTAGTCAGGTGGGCAGTCCGGTGGAAGATCGAACTGCACCTCCAACTGTACCCTTGGGATCCCACGGAAGTATAGGCTCTATGGCCAGTATAGGAAGCTTAGGTTCCGTCGGTTCTACCGTACCAATGACGAGCGATGTCACCGCCTCGGATAGTCATCATCAGTTGCAACGGCGTGATTCTCAAGGTATATATTTATATCTTTTTGCAACTTCTCAGAAATAATGTGAATGAAATGTTCGGATTCACAATAAATTTGACGGAAGAAATGGAACTCGAATTGGCGCCTCTGATCTGTCGTGATTCGAAGTGGTCCCGAATCGATAGATTCAGCCTTCGCTAAAATGCTCTAGCGATTGTCTCCACTTCCTGATCTCTCAGAGAGAATCAGATGGGAATCGTGACTTCTGGCTATCGTGTGAAGCAATCTACGCACGTGAAAGAGTATTGCTTGCCCTCCGAGATAGGCATCACGATAATCTAGGTGACATGTGTAATATATCTAACTCGATGTAAATAGAAATAATAGCGAATTTAAATAGCTAATTACAAGTTGATTGTAATTGTAATGTAATTGAAATTAATATATTGCAACAAAATCTGATTAATTTAAAATATAAAAGTTTTCCAAATTAGCACATTCGCGTTTATTCTATTTCAAGAGAGAAATGATATAAAAGCAAAACTGTTAGAAAGATGAATATTATTAATAAATTATTATGTGTGTTAAGATTTCGAATGCACAGCTCAAATATTTCTTACTTCAAAATTACATTAAAAATTTGAATGTTTATTCTGCTATTTTTCACCAGAAATACTGCGCATTAAGATACGTAATAAGATTGTACCTCTAAATCAATCAATTAAAAAAATATTTGTTTTATTTTTTATATTCCTCACGTAAATATGAAATACTTTATTGTCTATCGAGTGCCGTTTTATACACGTTTAAGACACGTTTATTTGACATGAAATTTCATACTTTCAATTCTCGTAGCTTCTCAATCAAGCACGGTAAGCAGCGCGCCGTCCGTCGGCCGACGCACGGAAGAACCACCGATATCCAGAGTGCCGTTCCATCGACAAGGCAGCCAGTCGCAGGCCCAGGGTGAAGACACCGAGGACACGATGAAGAATCTGCGAAAGACATTTGCAGGCATCTTTGGGGACATGTAGGCCTCAAGAATAAGCCGACGTAGCGAGAGTGTAGACGTCGGGCACTCTCGGGAT
This sequence comes from Temnothorax unifasciatus, assembly GCA_030770225.1. Classification (NCBI taxonomy): domain Eukaryota; kingdom Metazoa; phylum Arthropoda; class Insecta; order Hymenoptera; family Formicidae; genus Temnothorax; species Temnothorax unifasciatus. Next base: position 11,259 of record JASTWK010001426.1, read on the forward strand.
GAGGTAGCTAGTGATAATAAGCCGGCAACCTCATCGGCAACTTCGTCGGCAACCTCGTCGGCAACCTCGTCGACAACAGCACGAACTCACGAAATTCTCCGACGATCGCTAAGCATGTTCCACGACTGAAGCGCATCATGCTCAACGCGCCAATCATGCGGAAGTTGACGCGGAGCATGTAGATATCTATATATTTGCAGATTGTCATTGAAAACTCGCGAAACTGCATGCCACGCGAATGCACTAATCATTTAAATTTAATAGAAAGTTATCGGAAAATGAAGGCTTTTCTTAATTAAAGTGTTAAAAGTACAAATAGATCGAATCACATGATTTAGGATGCTAAAGCAACTCTCTGGATACTTGCTTCAAATTCCTTTAGAGCCCTGGACCTGGGCTTGCATTTTTAGCGCTTTAATTATGAAAGTCAATCGGAGGCAAAGCGGAGAACAAGCCGATAATGAGTATTAATCAGGAAAAAAACCTGAAAAACGAAGATTTTCTCTTTAAACAATTTAATAAGCTAACGCGTTATATAGTAGCGAGGTAGGTACTGTATATTGAAAGCATCATGATCATGTGTATGTATACATTGGAGAGTAAAGTAGGTTCTATATAATCCGTGTACACTGGCGAATGAAATAAAAGTTAGGCAAGTTCGGTCGAAGAAGATGGCAACTCATTTAATGTCAGCTTGATGTCAGTTGATTGCTACCGCGATATCCAGTGAAATGTTTGCGTCAACAATAAGCGCGCTTTCTCACTATATAAAAGCAGGAATCGCTCCGTAGGCCCCTGGCATCTCCTCAACCGGTTTTACTTCGAGCATCCACTTTTAGGCTTAACGTTCGGATCGTCGTGTGTCATATTGTCATTAAGGGAAAAGGCATTGCGAGATATAAATTAAGGCAGGCAATGGGCGTCTTTTGGGCGATCTCGCAGTGTTTGTAAAAATATTCGTACGCCTATGTCATTCGAGTTAATCGAAGACGATAAAAAAAGAGGAGATTCGGGCATTATTCTGAACATTTGGCTAACCGAGACTGCAAGCGGTCGTTTGGTTTCATCTAGGACTACAAAAGTCGGGAGGACGTATATGTAATTGTCACTATTATTAAGCGCACAAGTAGTTTTAAGATAACCAAGGGATGGGCGAAATTTTTTCGAAATCGCGAAACGTCGAGTTTTTCCAGATCCAAATCCAGATCCGCGAATTCTTTATCTGACGATAAAGAATGTATCGATGAATTAATTCGCGGCACACTAATAAATTTTTAACGAGAATATCTAGCGTGTATAAATTTCCTAATAATGATAAAAATTTATCGCGCATCCTGAAAGTGGCGACATTTTCTTTTCCTAAATTTTCGCACGTCGCGGGTTGTCATTAGGGCTGCACAGAGCGACCACGCCGTCGGTGGAAAATTCATGAAAATTTGGTCGCTGGGTTTTTAGCAATAAGAAAACTCTATATAGGAAATATCCTATAAAGGATGTGGATGTTAACAAAGAGGAAACGAAAATAAACGGTCGAATAGATTGAAAATCCGGAATCGTATAAGCGATGGATCTTGGCGCGAGAAACGAAAATAAACGGTCGAATAGATCGAAAATCCGGAATCGTATAAGCGATGGATCTTTGGCGCGAGGAAAGCAAACAAAATATCGAAATAGAATAGATTGAAAATCCGGCATGCGATTGTGCAACGCGAGACAGAATATTATCCCGACACATAGATCTGCAAATATATACATATACGCATATGTGTGTGTAAACAGGCTGAACGTAATAACGTCGAGGTATACCAGTTAAGCATAATTAAAACTATGCGGCGTACAGTACGAAAAAAAGGCAGTTTTCATCGAATGATCGCAGATTTATCTTAATAAAATAAGATTAAAGAAGAGATCAAGAGAGACAATCGACCGTGGTCTCAGCTCTGAAGAGAGGATAGATTACGCAATAATTATTGCGAATTGAAATTCTGCTGACGCAAGCAGTTGCCAAATGTGATAAAACATTTGAGAAATATCAATTAATATGTAATCAGTTGATAGAGATAAAAAGGAGGACGTAAATTTAAATGACTGACGAAGAGGGCGATTTATTTGAAAGTATAATCTTATTTGAAGCGCTGACGATATAAATCGATCAAGTCATTAGTTATGTAAAATAAATAAGTAAACAAATAAATAAATTTAAAGTTATTATTGTGTCATGATAAAAAGAAATTAAATACGATTAATGTGAAATAACAGTGACAGGCAGAAAAATTCATACGTAATCTGAAAATTCGCAATATAAAAAGTAAAATGTCTAGATTTTCTAAACAAAACTCTGGGTTTAAATTTTTCGAAATTGGACGGATTCCGTTTAGCTTTCGAAAGAATCCGATTAGCGCTATCGATTTTTTTTATATTCTCAGCGCTTCATTTAGAAAACTCTATGTAACGAAAATCTGACATTACACGATTTCGTCGTATCTCTTTCGCGGTTTTCTAACTGCATAAGTAATAAGTAACTGACAGTTTGATTTTCATGTGCCTTGACACTAAAGTGTCCTTCGTATCACGTTTTTCATGATATCAGAAGACAATTGAAAAATGTAGAGGATAAAAATAATTTTCGGGAGACGTAAGTTACAATGACGTTGGTAAATTTCTGCGACAAGCAGAATGAAGTAGGTATTTTGAGCAGACATTGCACTTTACCACGTGATACTTTTGACTCGTTTGTACTTTTTATAAAGCTCGATCTCATTGCATTTGTACATTCGCTGAGACACACTGTTTCTTCATTGATGTTCACCGCGGCGGAGAAGTGTGCGTACCGTCCAAGCTTACATTCGTTACAACATGAACGCAGTATCGAGATGCAAGAACACGTTACATAAAAGTAAGTTCTTGTGTATATCATAATTTTCATCGGGATTCTAACAATCGCGATCCTAGCAATTTTCAATTCTGCAATACATAACGGTAGATTGTCTTCCATACGTTGCGAACCGAATTATTTTTGCAGCGGATCTTGTACAAGTGAAACAGATGTCTTAGCTCCTAACATTCTTCTTTTAAATAGTTTGACGTAGTTATATTTCTGTAAACATAATTGCGAATCCTTGGAAATAGAAAAAATGTAATTTGTACATTAGAAGTCTCTTTTTCATTTTTCTCGCACTGGAAAAAAAAATTATTTCGCGTTCAGCGAGTTTTGTGATTAGGAAAAAAAATTGCGCGATTAAGGGTCAAACAGGGACGCAAAGATTGCACGAAAGGTTTAACAGTTTGACGCACACAAAACAGATGTTCAATTCCATTTTCAGAGCTGACGCCACGGTACGGAGAAGAGCAATCAAACAATCATAATCACGTCACTGCGCGGAGGTCAATCGATCAGCGCTAGATGCGTATAAACGCGGTTACAGGTTGAAGAATATCTCAGGGGTGCGAGTCTAGGCATTAGATAAAAAGTAGGAGCTAGATGCGGCAGCGTATGATTACGCGATGCAGCCTAGTCAAATCACTGACGCCGATTGCAATTGGCAGAACGGATAGAGTTAGGGTTCGCTTGTTCGGAGAAATCCTTGTAACTGTGATCTTCGGGATTGTCTGTAGGAAGGAGAATTTTGCGTCCGTATTTCGTTCGACTGATTGCTTTTCTTAGTAAACTTTTATACGCATAATTAATGAATCTCTTTAATTATTTTCAATGTTTTTCGATCTTCGAAAATCTTATTTCGCAGCGTTGCAAGATCTTGAAGAAAATTTTCAAAGACTTGTCAGATACTATACTACTATTTAAACATCAGTTATTATCAAATTTTGGATAAAATTTAGAAAAAATTATAATTATGTGATATATTCTCATATAAGTGAAAATATATTGTTTTATCAGTAACGTTTGCTAATACTGATAGCTCAATTATTAAGAGTATTTTAGTAACTTAATTATATTAAATTAATTTAGAGCAAATTTTTTTATTTGCAACATATCATTTGATATTACGCTTAAATATAAATTCAAAGCTGTAAGCTCAATATGCAACTGTCGCAAAACGATCGTTCGAACAATTGCAACGTTGATCTTGATTAAATAACGATACAGCGTCGTGCATTTTGTTGCTTGGATCATAACTTATCAGAGCGTTATACACTGGCGTTTAGTTACGGTGACCGTGTGGTGTCGTAAGCAGCAGTATTTTCATTTTCATTTCGAATGCACCGATTGCACCGTAGTTCAAGTAATAACGCACCAGCAATATCCGTAGATTAGCACGGTAACCATACCGCATCTTCAACTCTTTAGGATACTCCTCGTGTAGCTGTGTATACGTGACCACAGTACGAACAGTAAAAATACCGATAATAAATAGCGATTTCCATCACTGCGAGCATAAAGTCGGTCTCATTGATCTCGCGTTACAATATATATGTGTGTGTGTGCATATACAGCACGCATATTATACTTCATATAAAATCGCCTTAATGGGAATTCACCGTAATTTCATTTCTAATCATCTTTCAGAGATGGCATTTATCTACGTTTGACGTCATTTCTGTTTTTAGGATCGCAAGTCCTAAAAGTGTTGTGACTATATCAGAACCTGTTAGATAACGCGAGATCCTTCGTTTAACCTGCGAGATTCATAAAAATACAGTTACGAAGTAATTCGTATTGTAAGTGTTAACGATAAACGGACGGCGTCACTGTACCGATACTGTAGTAAATTAGTGATTTCCATAATATCGATCGTTGTGAATATAACGAGATGCAATTATGGACGATTTAGCATCGCAAATCGTTCGCAATTGCAAGCCCATGTTCCCTCTTTCGTCCAAGAGGGAGCGCGAGCTTACTGAAAAAGCAGAAACAAGCTTCGTAATAGTGTAATCCCCATACTCTCGACGATTATCCTTTGATTATCGCGAGAGGATCGTGCAATAAGTTATGGATTCGCGCATGTTTCACGCCTTTAGATTACGCTCATATATATACATATATATCCTTCACTGTGCTTTCTGAGCATTCGTCACTGTACATCGAGGAGAAATCTCTTACGTACATATCATCTTGGTGGTACAATCGCTGAGTTTCAGTGCCTCCTTTCTTTCTCTTCCGTTTGCTTTAGATCAACAGTAGTGGCATGGGGTCGTTACAATCCTAGCATTATCCCCTTTACTCTTTCTCTTCTAACAAAAGTGACAGAATAGTTAGGTATATATTAAATCTATACGTATGTTATTACGAATTACACAACATGTGGTGTCTTAAGATTAACAAAAATGTCTCTGCTAATTGTCTGCTAATTGTTAAGATCGTTCTTATAACGTTAATTAAAAAGCTACTTTAACTGACGTTTATGAGAACTGGTTCTCATACTAATGTCACACAAGACTCTATGCAACTACTGCACAGTTAAAATTAAAAATTAAGCAATCGGATTGTTACATTTCGAAAACGCGAAAATCTCGATATAGAAGAGACAGAAAAGTTGTGTTATCTTCTTGCATTTGGTAGCACTACGTAGCTATTTTCCGGAACGTACTCGATAAACGATTAATCATGGCCGCGCAAAACACCAAAATTTTTAACTTTATAAGTGATTGACAACGAAAACGGCAAGAAGCGCATTTTCAGCGATTGTACGCTTTTATTTCGCATCTGAGCTGTGGTAGGCCAATAGGATAAAGTACGCATCATCGATTTACCCCTGATTACACGACGGGCTCGTCTCTCGATAATACTCAAGGCGTATTTCTGTGTGTAACGAATTTAATGTTAAAGTCGGATGGTAACTCGAGGCGCGAAAAGTGAAGATAATAGCGACCAAGTAGGCGTGTATAGGCGCGACGAATATATATACATCGCAGCCTAGTACTGTGCGTTACCTCCTTGATTTCAATGCGTGCTAGCCCAGTATGTAGTGACGAGTTCTACAAGTATGACGACATCCAATCACATACATCGTATACATACACACATACACAAACAAAAATTTAATCGTATCGTAACGCTATATAAGCAACATTACTGTACGGTATAATGTCAATGTTATTTAATCCGTTATCATTAATAGTCATTATTGTTAAGAGACCTGAAGGCCAAACTTCAGGAGGCCGTGGCTCGACCTCGAGCAGCAGTGCCATTAATGAGATGACAATGATAATTAAAGTTAGCCTATCGTGCCAGTAGCCCTATTCTGTAATTCTAACGACAATATCGTTATCGTTGTATTGTCGTTGCGCAGCTTTTTTACCATGTAGTATACCTGCCCAACGACAACACGACAATAACGACACTGCCGTTAAGAGTTACAGAATCAGGGTACAGAGTACAGAAAAGCAAAATATATTAAGGATATTTATCGCTCTAAGATTTCAGAAGGATTTCCACACAGGTCTAACTAATTCATGTAGATTCGTTAGGGATCGTAAAAATTAACATAATCGACCAGAACGTTGAATTATGCAAAATATAATACACGTATAATCTAAAGATACGTAGATTAGTAGACACTCGACGAAAGGGCGGCCATGCTCGTCGCGCTTTCTCGAGCGAAACGTTTGCCGATATACCGCTTGATATACCGAACACGTTGATCATGCTCCCAAAGAGAGGAAGGGAGAATCGAAATGTGACGCTTCGATGACCACGAACGGACCACCCACGCGGGAGAAAGGGTTGAATCGAGGTCCATGATCGACTCGTTGGCCGCCACGTGCTCGAAAACCGCCGTGACTTTCGAATTGGCTGACATTCACGCGGTGGCCGACGTTTCGACGAACCTTGAATCGAGGCTGAATACCAACGGTGATGACTTCTGACATTACTGCGTGCGAAGTGCGTGCGATTCAATCGTCGTGAGAAAAAAAAGAAATGATAGAGTTGTAATGGATGATGAGTACGAGCGGATGATTCGTTACGGATTGCGATGATCTCGAGCGTAATAGAAGATAAATGCAAGGTGTGGCTGTTCTGAGGGTCCGAATGAATGGCGGCCTTTTTGATATCTGTTCCAATTACAGAACTTTAATATGCTTGTATTTATTAAATATCATTTTGGAATAGATTCGATAACGTCGCTGTTATTTTATATTTTATGATTTACTGCAACTTGCATACTTTCCATCAAATGGATTAGATTTAATTGCATCGAAGGTCAGTTAGGTACTTTTAAAAAATTAAAGGTAAATATCTTTACATAATTTATCCGAAATTGAGATTAATGAATTCTCTCATCTTATGAAATAGTAAGATTTGATCGGACTTCTCATTTGCTGATAATTTCCGCAATAATTAATTTGGAATAGAAGATTGAAAAGTTAACTACGACTACGAAGGTCAGCTCCCTGATCTCAAGAGCAAGATCAATGTATGTAAGAAAAATTTAGATCGGTAAGAGTGTAGTCTAAGAGAGAGGAATCGCGAACGACGCGGGGCGTTTCCTTTTAACGATGAACCTATAACGGCACTTGAGGTCATAAGCGTAGTTTTAGTAGTTCACTGAGAGGACAACGAATCAACAGAGCGAATGCGTGTCCTGAACGGTGGAAACGGGTGGAAACGAACGGAATAGAAGAAAGAAATCGAAGGACGGATTATATAGAGCAACGTCCGTGTAGTACGTCGCGCGCGCCCGTAGATTAGCGCGCGTTAAAATTATCTTATCGTACGATGAAAATCTGTATAAGTAAGTAGCTTTTCCCCGCTAAACGCGATAGGGAAGAAATTAGATCACACACATAAAATGCGAGTTCTATCTGTCATCATTAATTACTAAGGATTATCAGAGTTTGGCGAAGCTCTAAGATAAAACGAGTCAAATGTAAGAATACAAATTTATAGCCTCTAGTGAGTACGCGAAGAAGTGTAGTACAATATTAACGAGAACGTGTATAAAAATATATAAAGAGTATATAAATATATATATAAATATATATAAATATATAAAGACAAATATATATATAATTGCAAACGCATATATAAATACAAATATGTAATTATTCCTATAATATGCAACGTTAATAGTTAGGTGCACGTCGAGATGATCGTTGCGATATCGTGTATTTATCGCTCGATCAAAGATTGATAGCGGAAATATCACTTAAATATCTTGAAAATGTGAAGCGTGAATTAGTTACGCCGATAAAAATTTAAAATACTATTCGTTTGAAAATTCGATCGATTTAAGCAACTTCTATTAGCGAAAGAGCGAAAAGCGCGATGAGCAGCGAGCATCAACGTTCAGTGATCGGTCAAGATCTTTTTCGCAATACGAGATAAAATGTAGAAGTAGAGAGTAGATCATTTTCGGGACGAGATACCTCAGTCGAAGCATGCTGTTTTTCGCCTAACATATGCTATATACTATATAAAAACGGCGTTTGATGTGAAACATCCGATAAATATCGAAGATTAATTGGGTGAAATTATCGACTTAATTTTGAATTTTTGGAAGGGCATTGGACTCGTTGTTTTTTGGCGCACTGTATCCATATCTGCGTCTTTTTGTAAAACTTTTGTATTGGTATTTTATATATTATGATAAAAGTACGAGAAATTTGTATCGTTAAAGTGAAACGCAATATATCCATTAAGACTTCTCGATTGTTAATCACGACTGTGAAATGGTAATCCATTGCGGCAAGTATATTTATTTATCATTCATATATAATATTTTTTCAACAACAACGATTTAATGATACAAATACGGATGAAAACTATGGTGAGATTTTTTGTATTATTAAAAAAACGTTTTATCTATTTCTATATGGTTGACGTATACGGTAACAGTTTCTTAAAATGTTCAACGTTTCGATGTGGTTCGTAATTAACCGAATAGAAATATCAATAGAACAATAGCAATTAACGCGTCGCAGTTTTTCTGAATAACAAAAAAGAAAAAAAAACATGAGTGTATAAACCATTACTCACCCCCCTTGTTGTCATAACAGGTTATGAAACGATTCCAATATTTCCTAGTCATTATGGTTGTTGTGATAAATCTTACTCTTAAATGTGTTAATACAATAGATCGCGACTAATAAATGTCCATTATGTTATATATAGATAAATATATTATATGCGTTACGTTGCCATTGGAGTTACCATTACTAATATATTACCACAATTAATGTAAAATACTCGTGTAGTAATTAATGCGAGTATCGAAGGATTCTAAAATACCGAAATGTTATAAATATTTATGTGTAATCGTCATGACACTGTGTACGCGCAATGTTTTTTTCCAACTTATGATTATTAGACAATATGTATAGATGAATCGTTTCGATAATGAAATAAAGAGTAAACGAAACGATATATTAATCATCAATATTCTGCAGCAATGGTCACAAGCGAAGCATCTATTATATAATATGCATTAGATACGGGGCGTTGTGTATTTCGAAGACGCCCCAATGTAGAACCTGTTACATTATTATGTTTAACGCAATACGTAAGCTGAACTGTAATAATAAAAACATATATAAGCGTAAAAATCACGTACACGCGTTGTCATTTTCCTTTTACATCCCAATGTATCTTTATCGGCGTCATATCTCCGTAACATACAAAACATCTAAAGAGTTTAAAGAAGTTACATATATATGAAAATAAACTTTGACTGTTGAGCATCAATTTTTATTTTCAAATATATGTCTAAAAAGAGCGATTATATATAAACATGTTAATTAATAATTTTTAAAAATAATAGAAAAAGAGAATAGTGCACACAGAGAAAACACGAAAATATTGATTAATATTTAAATCATATATTATATATTATCATTATAATTAAGTTATTAAAAATGTCAAGCAAGCGAGTTTACATGACGTAAAATTTAAAGCAACGATTTGTCGAGTTCTGTGTTGAGAGAGCAATTCCTGTACATCCCCGCGCGATTGAGCTCGGCGCTGAAAAAATTGTTTCGGGGATAATAAGACGTCGGCACTGTATGAATTGTCGGCGCGTACCAGCCATAATCCATAGAAGTTTTCCAATAGCAAGGATGAGGAGGATTGTCTTGACCGTAACCTTTAAAAATTTCTGAAAAAATTTCAAAAATCGTTAATAATTAATAATAAACGCAGACTAGGATAATACATCATAATATTTGCCCGCGTACATATGTAAAAGAAAAAATAGCTATTTATCAAATATATATTATTATTCCTGTAAATTGTGATCAAGAATCATTATGTCGATATATCTTCGAGCATCTGTTAAATCTTTATAGATCTCTAGAGACTAAAACTTATGTGTATAGCATTGTTAACACTAGCTCGCTAAACTCCGATTCAGTAAAACATTTTTCGGTTTTCTATAGCTTTCACATAATAACATAATTTTCTAGTTTTATTATAAAAACTTTAGTTTAAATTTAAATCGTTTTCTTAACATGATATTACCATAACATCTTATTCAGAGTCTGTATTTTCAATTTCTACAAGCTTAAAAATATTAATTAGAATAAAAATGGCAATGCGACAAAATTTCGCGGACCGGAGTGTGGCGAATTAAGGACTCGAAAATAAGTGTGGCTAGCTAGGGTATTTATATCTATAATCTAAATTATTTTCGGTTTTCTCGGACGCATGTTAATACAAAAATATCTCGCTTACGAGCTCCAGCCGGTTCCTGGAATCTATGAATTAATCTCTGTACAGTCGTACGGTAACTGGTACGCCACGCTAATGCACTGATATCGACCATAGATTTGTCTGAAGTCGCCCACTAACGAGCCACGTATTCTGAAGCCGGGATCCACAGTTATGTTCTTCATTCTCGCGAATGCCGCCATGTCGACGTAACGGAGGTCGTTGTTGTTCAAGAAGAGGAATAGCAAATTGTCGAGACCTTGGAAGGCGTCGGACTTTAGCACTGTCAACTGATTGCCGTTCAGCCAGAGCGAGTTCAACGACTTCATGTGCCGAAAGACATTGGCGGGAATTGCCCTCAGTCGATTCTTGCCCAAGTCAAGCTCGTTTATCTCGCTGAGACCACGGAACACGTCGGGGTGCAAGGTCGAGATCTTGTTGCGCGACAGATAGAGAAGGTCTATATGAGATAGTCCATTGAACGCGCCGATCGGTATCTCCGGTATGTCGTTCGAGTCCAGGACCAGGGTTTCCAGTTGTCTGAGTCCCTTGAACATGTTCCGCCTCAACGCGAGCTGGTTGTGGGTGATATAGAGCTCGTGCAACTCCGAAAGACCCCTCCACACGCCGGGTCGCAAGTCCGAGAGATTGTTGTGATCCAGCAACAGAGTCTCCAGATCGCTCAAACTTGCGAAAGCACCATCTTCTACATTGGTGATTGTATTATTCCTCAGGTCCAAATAAGTGAGCTGATTCAGAGTGTCGAAGTAATGCCGGCCGATACTCGATAGTCGATTGTCGCGTACATAGAGAGCGGACGAGTTGCTGACCTCGGTGAAGGCGTTCCTGGTGATGTTAATGATCTCGAGATTCTCCAGATGTAGCTCGATATCCTCGATCGTCTGAACAGCGTTGACGTCCTCAAAAGCGACGCTGTGAAGAAAACCGCCATTCTCCAAACAGACATACAGGTGGTTGTAAACCTGACAGTCGGCGTCCTCCGTGAAAACATCCGCGACGTTGGCCGATAAGAGAAGATAAATGAGAAGGAGGAAGCACATGGTGTGCTCGGAGGCTGATTGTGCACTAACCTCGTATGTACCGGGAATTTCTTCGCATACACAACGTTTGCGAGTATCATTAAGCGAATATATATATCAGCGATAACTTATTACACGCACATCTACCACATAATCTATCCCGCATTATCTTGGACTTCATAATTAATTTATAAATTATAGAAGCCTCGCATAATGATAGATAACATTATCTTTTAATATTAGTTAATTATGCGAAAAAACTTTATTCAATTAATCTCCGACTAAACTTTGACAACGCGAGTAGAATTTAAATGGCTCTTTGAAATTACATATCAACAATAATTAACACCCATTAGTACGTGTAATAAATAAAATTAATTAATAAATTTCTCGCATTGTTTGCAAGACCGGTGTATTCTTTGTAATTGTAAAATTATAGACGTGAGAGTAAACATATTATGAGTATGTGCATTTCTATATGTATTCATGAAATCATATTTTCTATAAATTACTGAGAATAATAATAATAATATTTTTATCAAACAACACAATAAATTTATCGCATCGTAAGTTTAATAATAAAATAATAAAAATTATGTTGCACAACAATTTCAGTAGATATGCTCCTCCAGAAAATTCCCGATGCAATACGTTAATATTTAGGAAACGTTCATCTTCTATGCTCTGCAATACGAAGCCAATATATCTGCATACCGGAAAACGACGAAGAATTATCGGTGACGAATAACAAGACCGTATCAGGATCTCACACTTTATACAATGTGCAGCGATAAAAGATTCAGGCGCCGCTCCGTCCACATATATTAACTTTGTGTACGAGTTACTTGCAAAAGATTCATTGGGAAATACATAAAAATGCTCATGGGCTGATAAGATTCGACGAGTGCAGTGATCGGCTGCGCCGGCTTATTAATAGCCGAACATTATCGTGCTAGCTTCTGAACCAGAACACATAATCAAACAACATATTATCTCGTATGAGAAAAGCTCTCGTACCTGCAACTAATTTTATCCATTATTTGCGTTAAAAACAATCTTGCCATCGGTGATTTCCATGATACTTTCTATACATTTATTTAATAAAATTTTAACTAAATTATTTTTGCGTTTATATTACATTACATATTTTAATTCACCGTATTTATGCGTAGCTTTTTATTCTTTCATGTTTGTACGTATAATGCAGAGAACTTTGAAAATGCAGCGAGATATGTCTAAATGAATAGCGCGTGAGAGGAATATCCGATTACGTAGCAATTTAATTGAAAAAAGAGCCAGTGGCATTGTATTACGCAGTTGAATTTGCAATATTGAGTTTGAGAGCAATAAATACGTAGATTGCATTGAATTGCGTCCGAGAAAAACGAAATTCACTTGTTTCTACACATTGCATGTTGAACGATTTCCAATTACCTCGATTTACCAGAGAATTTAACTTGAGATGGAATGTTATTTTACAATATCAATATTCTGTCTTCTGGAAAACTTACTTGGATACATAAATCTTGATGGAAGATTGTAGGTTCGGTAAACCTCGTTTGTACGCGGACCAAGCGCGGATGATTTCTCGTCTCGGTAATCCGAAAGTTTTTCGTCAACACAAGAACACGGTATATCGACCATTTCTCTATATTAGATAAATTTAATATGGTAATTAGTCCTCAATAATTAGTAAGACGCTATGCGTTTGAATTCACTTCTAGAAGATAGCCATGATTATTCGGTTGCTGTAGAAACGATACTAGCATATACGCGATCGATTAAACACGAATGTATATATACGAAAGTATAGCCTACAAAAGTATATAACTCTTAATATAATTAATTGTAAATATGTGTATATACACTGAGATGATTTACAAGTTTTTACCTATCTATATTATTTAAATTTTGTAAATAATTTTATGTTTCAATTTAATCGATTTAATCGTATAATTAACCAACAACGCAGATTGCGAATTATTGTCGTGATAAATTGATATAATTTCATATAATAATGATTATTATTAACTATTCACGTTCTGTCTAATAAATTAAAGCTAGATAATATACATATGCGCTTATATTAACTTTCTACGATGTAATCATGGGTGCATATGCTAATAATTCACATCCAATGCATTATTTAATTAATTGTAGTAGATTATAATCCAACACCTGCAAAATAATAAATAGTTTATTGGAAGATCTTTCGTATAAATATCTCTATCTACAATAAATGTATAATGCAATACAATTATAAAAAATGATTAACGCTTGTGCTGTTTAACAATTATAATTATAACTTTGTAAATTAATAAAATAAATGTATATAAAATTTGTATAGATTTGTTATGCGTTCCGTAATAATTCTCTGATAATTTTTTGTGCATTCTGTAATAATTACAAAGTTTCTTATGCAATGCGACAAACATATTCCCATTTGCAGCAAAGTTTCAAGTACGGAAATGGAAATTTATGCACATGTACAGGCAAAGATACGGGCCCCCTCTAACAGTTCTCTGATTAGGGTCAACAGACTTACCAGGTGAATGACTATAAGGGGACCGAACTGTATTTAGCATTTAAACAAAGTTTGCACTATATATTGTGCCAGTTATATTATCGTATCCGTTGATAATAGAAATGGTCTGTCTGACCATTTGGAGGACAACGGTGGTGAAATACGGCAAACTATCGTCAACCAAGGCAGAGTGCAGTGATAATATAGGTATAAATCATTTCTTTGTCTGTGAAGCAAACAAATGGTCTCTACTTTACGTGCCAACTTTGTTTGAAATAGATTACTGAGTTGTTCTTTATAAAAATTATATAAGTTAACTGATATACTTATCGTTAGGCTTATTTTCCTTATAATTTAAGACTAGATTTAGTGTTAACTTAAATTGATTTAAAAATAATTATTAACGTAACATAATAAAATTATATTTTAATATATGTATAAAATAAATGTTAAATGTGACAAAAAATTCTATCGTTTCTTAAAGAAAAGACAAATTGCAGCACGAGTGCTGCAATTTTTGTTCTAATAGGTTTACACAAAATAAAAAATTACGAACCGATGTTATATTCATGAAATACGCATTTTATGTTTTTGCATAATAAATTAATATGCTTTTCCTGTTTATGGAAGAAACAACGTTTATCGGAAAAGTACCGAGAATGTTTTATTTATAAGCTACGGTTACATGTTTACGGAATGCAAATAAAGGCATACGTCCCATTTTTCAGTTCCACCTCCATTAACTAAGTCGGGTGACAACAGGCATGTAGGTATAGACTTAATGAAACGATTATCTTCACCGACACTTCCAGTTGCGGTCTGGCTACCAGAAGGGAATTACTAGCGATAAAAAATACGTTGCGCAAGAGAAACTAAAAGAACTTATAAATAATTGCATTTATACATAGGTTTCAAAATTGCAGTGTTACAACGTTCACTCATATCAGTTATTCTAAAATAAAATATGTGTGTAAAATTTCTTTAACCGCAAGCGATATCTGAGTTCGTTAAAGATAAAACTTACATATAGTGAAGTGAGAATTAGTGCGTGTTCATAAATACAGCGTCATATTTTAATCGTCGTATACTGAAACAATAAGTGGACGAAAGATTACGAAAGTATTAAGATTTTCTTTGTATTTGAATAATTTGTTAAATACATTCATCTATCTTATTTATACGTATTTTAATATATTTATAAATTAATTTGAAACTTACGTCATATTTATTTAAATACAATAAAGTCCGAATTCGGTGAAATATAATGCGGAAAATAGAGAAAAATATTATATAATTAGATGTAACTAGTGACGTATATGGAGAAGGTTATCATTTATCAACGCTTTCGTATCCTGCAGTCAGTTCCGAGGTTACTCATTTGTGTATTCAGTTGCAACTGCAGCATGTAATAGCACTTCCAATATTCTTGTCGCTATAGACACAAATTTATATCAAATGTATAAAGTTTCACGTTTCACATAAATCTTACGACGTGCAAAAACATTGCGTAATAACTGTCACTTATAAGGAAAGACTGGTCGGTAATGCTTGCCGTTAAATTACGACAAATTTCTTCGAATATAAAAATCTTGAGTCCATGCTCAGAATAAAAATAGAACTTTAAAACTCTCGGTAAATTGGTATAAAAACGTATGCAGATATATATAACCTGAATTGCTATTATAAATACGAACAAATACAGAAGCGTATCAATAATGACTGGCGTTTGATATGCCATGGCAAGCCGTTTCTACATTACGCGGATTGAACTTATGGGAAACACGACGACAAAGGCAGTCGTAACTGGAGATTGATCGAACGCGCTATACGCTATACGGCACGTGGTCACTCGTAGCGTGGCAAAGTTCACCGGTGTGAATGGTGCGATGCGGGAAACTTGAGAATTGGACACGGGGCGGCGGTGATCGTGTGGAACCAACGCATAATACGTGGAGAACCCGCGTTTTCAACGACGATCATGAGCTACAACGTAACTCCGCTGAAGAAGCACGCGGAAATCACTTACCGCGTGAAATGCGTCGCGGTAGAGAACGAACGGGTGTTCGGCGATGTCTATGTCACCCAGCAGACGCAGAATCTCGTTAACCGACCGGAGGGCTATCCTTTTCCGCCAGAATGCAGGAGGCAAAAGCGCAACCTGATACAGCAGACTCTGAACGGACCAGATTTTATGGAGCTGAACAAACGATTGACTGGAAGTGCCGGTGTCGCGAGCTCGCGCTGGCAAAAACGTTCCAAGTCGATGGGAGATGAGCCGAACGTAATCGCGCTTAATTATAAGAATGCCGGGAACCATAATGCGGGAACCATCAAGAAACCTAAGGTAAACGTTCGCATAAAATGGAATTCACGATTAATCAATCTCCACCAAGGAGATTTGCCAGTTAATAATATACAAAATTACCTTTCTTAAAAAAAAGGTAAAAAAAGGCGCCAAGTACACGCATAGTAGTGTATATGTTGTTACCTCGAAAAAAAAGAAAGTGGTAGTATTATACCTAAAAAAAACCTAAGTAACAAGTGGTAGACGTAATCTTTGTATCTCAAAAAATCTCGAAAAAATCTAAGCACTAGTATCTTTATTTCCAAAAAATTATAACCAAAGTAATACACATCACAAAATTATGTTACCTTATAAAAAAAGAGTCGCGCTTTAAGTGATCTATTACAATTACAAAAAAGAAATAATATCTCTGTAAATTACAGCGCCAATTACAAAGAGAACATATATATTGCCTCAAAAAATAATTGTTGCACTACTTTGAAAAATCTTTACATTATGTCAATTAGAAAAAGAATGTATGATAACAATTTTATAAGATTAAAAAATTTTATTTAAATTTAACAAGGGAATACAAGATATTTAAATACAAAGTTTACATGTGTATTTTTTAGTGGTCACAAAGAATTACAGAGGTAACAGTACATAATAAAAATATTTTATTAAAATACATAAATTTTTCTTGTAAAAAAACTTGGCGCTGCTAGACCTCGAAATTGTAAATAAATAAATAAACTTATCCCATACTTAATTACAAGCCGCATTATTCGCCGTCGTCACACACACCCATATCACTCGCTCGCACATACACACCACGCTGATAATCATTTTGTTACTTCTGTCGCATTCTTCTCTGAATTATTTTTATTTATTGTTGTCCTTATTTATTTACAATTTCGAGGTCTAGCAGCGCCAAGTTTTTTTACAAGAAAAATTTATGTATTTTAATAAAATATTTTTATTTTGTACTGTTACCTCTGTAATTCTTTGTGACCACTAAAAAATACACATGTAAACTTTGTATTTAAATATCTTGTATTCCCTTGTTAAATTTAAATAAAATTTTTTAATCTTATAAAATTGTTATCATACATTCTTTTTCTAATTGACATAATGTAAAGATTTTTCAAAGTAGTGCAACAATTATTTTTTGAGGCAATATATATGTTCTCTTTGTAATTGGCGCTGTAATTTACAGAGATATTATTTCTTTTTTGTAATTGTAATAGATCACTTAAAGCGCGACTCTTTTTTTATAAGGTAACATAATTTTGTGATGTGTATTACTTTGGTTATAATTTTTTGGAAATAAAGATACTAGTGCTTAGATTTTTTCGAGATTTTTTGAGATACAAAGATTACGTCTACCACTTGTTACTTAGGTTTTTTTTAGGTATAATACTACCACTTTCTTTTTTTTCGAGGTAACAACATATACACTACTATGCGTGTACTTGGCGCCTTTTTTTACCTTTTTTTTAAGAAAGGTAATTTTGTACGGATATCACGCCTTTTTGTAGTATACACTACTACGCGTGTACTTGGCGCCTTTTTTTTACCTTTTTGAAAAAGGTAATTTTGTACTGATATCATGCGTTTTGTAGTGTTACGCATCTTAGAAACAGTATATCTTTATCTTACAAACAGTATGTACAGATTGTAAAGCTCTATAAGCCGTATATATTTTGCGATACAAGACATAATCGTAATCTAGCTTGAATAATGCTAATAATATAAACACATTAAGTACCACTTGGATTTTATTAATTTAAAATTAATAATACTACTACTTAGTTTTTCCGAGGTAACCATGCGTGTACTTGGCGCCTTTTTTTACCTTTTGAAAAATAAAATTTACCTCTTTTTCTTACCTTTGTTTTCTTAATTTCGTTTAAATTTAAGACGTAGTATCATCCTTGATATCTATGTTTCTTTACATAAACTCGATTTTACGCACAAATCTTTGTTAATACAACGATTTAACTTTATAACTTATCTTCTAATATAAGAAATCAATAGCATTTGTAGCTTTTTAATGAACCGTAATCTTCAACACGTGGCTTCTCTCCAACACGTTGCTTCTCTCGGAAATTTTGCTTTTATAATATTCCGCTACGTGCCCTACGAGCGGAGATATTGCGACGCAAAGTCCAAATGTGAAAATTTTTTTATTAAGATACGTCGTCTACTCATCACTCATGCCATGCTATCATTTCATTGGCTGGAATCGTGTCCTTTTCACTTTTTCGACACTGGCGGTGCTGCTAGTATCGCCAGTTTCGATGTATACGTGTGTGTGTACTGCGCGCAGTGCAGACAGTGCGTTTAGCGCGCTGTCACCAGCTGTCACAGTCACATACATAACCTATAACACGGTAGTGTCCCGCGTCAAGTTCGCGCTATAGTTTTTTGTCGTCGGCAACCTGGGACACGTAGACATCGAATTCAAAGTATTAATACACCTAGACACCGAAAACTACGGAGCGCATTATCTGGACGTCATCATCGGCAACCTGGGACACGTAGACATCGAATTCAAGGTATTAATACACCTAGACACCGAAAACTACGGAGCACACTATCTGGACGTCGTCATCGGCAACCTGGGACACGTAGACATCGAATTCAAGGTATTAATACACCTAGATACCGAAAACTACGAAACGCATTATCTGGACGTCGTCATCGGCAACCTGGGATACGCAGACATCAAATTCAAAGTATTAATACACCTAGACGTCGAAAACTACGGAGCGCACTATCTGGACCTCGTTGTCGGCAACCTGGGACACGTAGACATTGAATTCAAGGTATTAATACACCTAGATACCGAAAACTTACGGAGCGCATTATCTGGACGTCGTCATCGGCAACCTGGGACACGTAGACATCGAATTCAAAGTATTAATACACCTAGACACCGAAAACTACGAAGCGCACTATCTGGACCTCGTCGTCGGCAACCTGGGACACGTAGACATCAAATTCAAAGTATTAATACACCTAGACGTCGAAAACTACGGAGCGCACTATCTGGACCTCGTCATCAGCAACCTGGGATACGCAGACATCAAATTCAAAGTATTAATACACCTAGACGTCGAAAACTACGGAGCGCACTATCTGGACCTCGTTGTCGGCAATCTGGGACACGTAGGCATCGAATTCAAGGTATTAATACACCTAGATACCGAAAACTACGGAGCGCATTATCTGGACGTCATCATCGGCAACCTGGGAAACGTAGACATCGAATTCAAGGTATTAATACACCTAGATACCGAAAACTACGGAGCGCATTATCTGGACGTCGTCATCGGCAACATGGGACACGTAGACATCGAATTCAAAGTATTAATACACCTAGACACCGAAAACTACGGAGCGCACTATCTGGACCTCGTCGTCGACAACCTGAGACACGTAGACATCGAATTCAAAGCATTAATACACCTAGACACCAAAAACTACGGAGCGCACTATCTGGACCTCGTCGTCGGTAACCTGTATATCGACTCGATGGATTTATTCGCTGGGTTGATAATAATAATAATATATATAATAATATTATAATAATATTATTTATTATATCAAGATTATTTGATCAAGAGACACGGTACCTAATTTACTTAAATATAAAAATCTTTCTCCTGACCGATAAGTCTATCGACCTATAATTTACCTACTAGATCGATAATAATGCGCGCACAATATCGAAACTGGCGATACTAGCACCGCCACCGCCAGTGGCGAAAAAGTGAAAGTGACATTTCTCTGTTATACGTATGTTATTAAAATGTTACAATCGGCGTTAGGAGGAGGAGTATCTTAATATAAAATTTTCACATTTCGACTTTTGCTCGCAATATCTCCGCTCGTAGGGCACGTAGCGGAAAAATGAAAAGAACGGACCCCCCCCCAAATCGACCCCAAGCTATCGATCAAGCCTATTTAGAACTTGATCCGTTCACTCGTTATCGAGATCTCAACATCTCGAGCACTTGCAAATCGTCGCGTCGCGTAAAAGAGTCACGGTTGGTCTCGCTCCGCGTGTACTTGGCGCGAGACACTACCGTGTCTCTTGATAAAAAAATTTGAATAGTATATGAATGAAGTCTACTTATTCCATTTAATAACATCGATTTAAGGTATTAGCGTGTGAAGTCGTAAAAGTTAGAATATATGTCAGTTCGGAATTGATCAGTCTTCTTTAGATAAAAAGTTTTTCCGAGTTTATCTGTTAGTAAAATACATGTGAGAGAAACACACATTTGAAGATTACATCTTAATCGAATACTTTCTTTAATTTGCTTTCTACGAATTCGTTTCGCGATATGTGGGCGGTAATGTCAGATGTTACGAGTATAGATGCTAAAAAGATATACTTATAATGAAACTTAGTAACTCTATCAAAAAATAGTAGAAGTAATCATCGTCGAAATGATACTAGATAGAATAAACTATGTATAATTTTCTTTTCCACATTTTCTATAATTTAGTTACATATGTTCAATATCACTTTAAATCAGTCTCCTCACATTATTTATCAAGAAAAAAAAACAAGATTCTAAACTGTTGCTTAACAAATGCATTTTAGATATATCCGCCACCTCTGCGCTATTTTCCGCTGCAGAAAGAAATCATGATTACTTCGTTGGTGGATCAACTGTTGCTAGATATTTACGGTATACCGATGGGTGACAGGAGACGCTCGGAAAGCGATTCTACGGCATCGTCCTTGAAAACGTGGCCGCAACATCAATATCTGCAGAAAACTCGTTTGCTTTTGAAAAGTAAGACAATTCGATATAAGCCGGATGCATAAGCGTAAAATATATTGAGATAGATTTGCCAAGCCACTATATTTGCAATAAAATAATTATAAACGCATAAAAACATAATATATATCTTATATTTTAACTTTATCCTTTATATATGTCTACGGTTCGTACACACATAGTTGGAGAGAAAAAGATAAAGGAGAAAAAAGAGATAAAGAATATGCGCGTGTGGTGTATTTGTGAGTGAATATTTCCTTGGTACAGTTCTCTATATCTTTAGAATATTGGAAAAGATGTTAACAGATATTATAATGTAAGTTTAAATCTAATTTTTATTCGGTGGGAACGGATACACTTACATTATTTCGCGATCTGTCGCTCTGCTGGCCTGATACTTCATCATTCCTCTATTTAACCTTTTACTGCTGTGCGAACGCGTAACAGCTCTCGTTAATTCTTTAACATCTGCGAAGGTTTCTACATCGCGCTATTTCCCTGTACCCCCGTTAAAAGCGTACTTGTTAAAGTAATGCAAGGCAATTTTGCGTGCAGGTTGCAGTATAACGTGAACCGACCGAAACAAAGGCTCATATTCGCAGGGCGCAATTTAACACTAAATATGGTCATATACTTTTCAGTCATAACACGAGCCGCGATCTTTGTAAGAAAAATAAAATTCGTATTAGATGGGCACGTTTAGCACTAAACGTCGCACGTACATTTACGTGCTGAAAAATTTAACGAGCTATCGTAATTTAAGAGTCGACAAATGAGTCGCAGAGTCGCGAACAGCATTAATCTTTATGTTTCTGACAATAAGATGATCATAACTCCTATTAACTTATCGTCGTTATTACGACGAATTCAAGATAAGTGTTATCGACGGTGTTTACAACTACAACGTTATTATTATAAGCATTGAAAGGAAAGAGCGAGTATTAAAACTCTATTAAACCGGAGCGAATATAATCGGTAAAGAATTTTGTTGGAAATATTTACTCTCTTGCATGAAAATGCTTTTACATAATATAACATGCAATATTGTTTTCTTTCAAAAGTGGCTTTCCATCATCATTTCTATATTGTTTTCTGAAGAGTTAAAATTTATATTGGAATCTCCTTTATAGGACATCTTTTAAGTGCTAATACCTTTAAACTTTTCACATAGATGTATGCAGTATGCAGGGTAGGGCACAATTAGAAAAGAATTAAATAAATAGGAAATAAACCGAAAGTAGGACTCTTAAAAACTAGTGTTAGATGGTGTCAGAAATATATTCCTGTCGATGTGAAATAAAGCAACGAGTTACAAAATATTAAATATTTATTTGAGAGCCTAAAAGAAAAAGATGTTAGAATATTTTATTTTTCAAAGATATTGATTGTTATCCTCTCTAGAGATTATCACAGTAGAGTTGATTTTCGAGTTTCGCGATCGATCGTGTTTCGGCGTGTTGAAGTTAGTAACAACCTTTAACAGCTCTTAAGTACATACATACATATAATGCATTCGCGCCCTACACTTGGAACAGCGGTAAATGCTTTTATTCGCGTGTAACGGAGCTTTAAAACGGGTCGATAAATCAAATCCGACTAATGTCTGCGTTGTAAAAGACGAAAGCGCGCGCGTAGTGGTTCTTATAATGGAGATGGATGCAGTTCATGCTTCCTCGTCTAAAATGAAATTTTCAAACTACCACCTGATATTCGTGCCATTTGGCTTATGCATCTCTCTCTCTCTCTCTCTCTCTCTCTCTCTCTCTCTCTACCTCTCTCTTCTCGGCTCTCTTTCTCCCTTTCTCTCACCACTAAAAGCGCATCCTAAGGACGAACCATTGTTTTCAGCACTGCCGTTGCCGACGATATGTCCGCTTTTGCCCCAAATTCTGTCAATCTAAAAGCTCCATTACGGAATCGCACCAGCGATAGGCAATATATAGCAGAAAGAAATAGAATAT
>JASTWK010001427.1:0-34429 GCA_030770225.1 Temnothorax unifasciatus
TTTTCTCGTAAAAAAGTTACGCAGTAGTTTTAAATAATTGTCTTCTGTTGAACGCAGCCATTAAATGTAGCATGTTATACATATAATAGATATGAAAAAAAATTTATTTTTTTATTCGCTGTAATAAAAAAATACTGCAAACCCTTACATAGTTCGTCATTCAATAATACACATCCTCTCCTCTCTTTCAAAGACTAAACACAAACTACAACTTCATATTATAACATTATTACAATTTATTTGTATTTTTAATTCGAATCAAATGTGCGCCTGCATCTATCGTACGTCATTTTACTGCTTACCACAGACAATTGGTACTATAAACGTGCCATAAGAAATGAGTACTGGTCAATATATCTCGTATATGATATTACACATAATATTATGATATTGTAAGATTATAATTTATAATACATAGCCGCAGTCATATAAATTTGTATGATGATGCACAACTAAAATATAGCACCCATTCAGTCATTTATTTATTTCGATCATTTCGCTTGCGGCGCGCGCACGGGTGCATCAAACCATTTTATTACTAGGGCCCGGACGTTCGGGCACGGAGCCCGGGCACGAGCCGAGAACCGCTGCGCGCTCGCCCCCTACCATCGAGTCCGATCGCCGAGCGTCGCCGATATCCAGTCAAATTAGACATTTGAGCTCGGAAGTGAAGAGAGATAGTGAAACCCTTTTTAGGGTTGTTGGGGGGATGTAGAAGAGCTTATTTCTGAGTGTCGGGTTAATCGGACCGATGGGTTTTTTAAGGAGAGGAGGGGAATGAAAAATTTCGTTTTTTTTCGCAATAATCGGCGAATTTTGACCGTACATGATTTTTTAACCCTCATTTTGTAGCTCTTTTAAAGCCCTACAATTCATTTCGTAAAGACTCTAACTTAAAATCAATATTTGTCGAGTTCTAGCCGGTAAAGTGGGAAAAATGTATTTTGTCGCGGTTTTTTGCGTTTTATCTCGTTTCCATAATAGATAGAAATGTGCCGCCAGTGACAAAGTTGTAGGGCTTGAAGAGACCTACAAAATGAGGGGTCAGTCGTTCAGATTCGTTAAAAATTGAGCCCAGAAAGTCTCTGAAAGTCGCGCTTTTAACGCATGGCCCGAGTCCCAACGCACTCGACTCGACACGCGCCGCGCGCCGGCGACGATCGGCGACGATCGGCCACGCGTTAAAAGCGCGACTTCCAGAGGCTTTCCTGGGCTCAATTTTAACGAATCTGAACGACTGACCCCTCATTTTGTAGGTCTCTTCAACCCTACAACTTTGTCAGTGGCGGCACATTTCTATCTATTAATGAGATAACGAGATAAACGCAAAAAACGCGACAAAATACATTTTTTCCCACTTTTACCGGCTAGAACTCGACAAATATTGATTTTAAGTTAGAGTCTTCACGAAATGAATTGTAGGGCTTTAAAGATCTACAAAATGAGGGGTTTAAAAATCATTGTAGGTCAAAATTCGCCGAGTTATTGCGCGAAAAACGTAATTTTTCATTTCCCTCCCCCCCTTAAAAACTCATCGGTCCGATTAAACCCGACAACTCAGAAATAAGCTCTTCTACATCCCCCCAACAACCCTAAAAAGGTTTCATTAATCTCTCTTCATTCCGAGCTCAAATTTCTATTTGACTGGACTATCGCCGACGCTCGGCGATCGGACTCGATGGTGGGGGGCGAGCGCGCAGCGGTTCTCGGCTCGTGCCCGGGCTCCGTGCCCGAACGTCCGGGCCCTTTTATACTTGATACGAAAAAAAAATGCCACTTCGATCTGGCCAATTCAATCAGCCTAATGTTACGTTTTCTCCTTGGCCCCAATCAACATATTTC
Organism: Temnothorax unifasciatus; assembly: GCA_030770225.1. NCBI lineage: Eukaryota > Metazoa > Arthropoda > Insecta > Hymenoptera > Formicidae > Temnothorax > Temnothorax unifasciatus. The sequence continues at coordinate 1,843 of JASTWK010001427.1, forward strand.
TCCTTTAACCGTTTTTCTTTTCTTATTTACCTTACAGATTACATTTCGCTCACTTCATAATTATCAATTCATTCCTTATTCGATATATGTTAAAAACTGACGACCGAGGTGAAGATGATATTGACAACAACGACGATATTATTAATGTTGCATATCGCTGATGATAGTGGCAAGTATCCTAAAATTTAGAAGCAAAGTCCCTTTAACTGTATCTTAACATCGCGATTGATATTCTCAAAATATGCTTATTATTAAAGTGTATTAATAAATTAATATATATGGAAATAATATTGTAAAATTACTGCAGTTAAATGTTATACAGTGTGAGGCACGTTTTTATATGTACTGTAAAAAGTAATAATAAATCAATGAGAGGGAAGAGGTGGTGGGTGGGGCTCCAGAGAGGGAAAGGAGGAGGAGGAACAATAAACATGCGAGAACCCTGAGTCTGATCTTTGAAAAGTTATTCGGGATGCTAGCTTAACATCAAGATCACTATCAGCCTGATCATTTTGGTCACTTTCTTCCTCGTCGTCCTCTTCCTCCGAATAGTACTGAGATGACGATAAAGGATCTTCCGATAATGAGTGTGTGACGACGACGGTGGCCGAGAACCTTCCAATTTCATATCTAAATCCTCGATCGATGTACTTGGACCAGGAATAGTTACTGGAATAAACTTCTAAATCGCCTGATGCTAACTCTGCAACGATCGATCCTTTTAAATAAGTGGACTCAAATTTAAATATACATACATATATGTATATTTAAATTTGTACATATACATACATTATGTATAAAACAGACAGCACATACGTTCTACATATTTCTCGAGTGATTTCGGAACCATTAATTTCGCCTTTTGCAAATTTTCTTCAGTGCATTCTCCTTTTTTAATTCTATAAGAATACATATTTTATATCTCATAATTCAGAGATTTATAGCATATTATAGGCATATAGCATATTCAGAAAAATATATGAAATAGTGACTAATTATCGATGCCGAGATGATATTTCCAATTTTTATATTTTGGAGCAAAGTTTTGTATTTCGAATAATTATACGTTTTAACGATATAGATGGATCGTCAGTGTCACGAGACACGCGTATATGGAGTTTATTTTCGTGAAAATAGCTCTATTTAAGATTTTCATATTTTTGATTGAGTTTTGGTAATTTGATAATAATTCGATAATAGGTTATATTTACTTTTGTCTAGTCCTTAGAAGACTGTTAATGCGTTTAAAACTTAAGATTTTGCGATATAAAAGATTTTTACTTGGGAAAGTAAACTTCTTAGTTTACAGTGCTTATTGGTTATTGAGGGTGTGGATCGATTTCTTTTACCTCAAATAAAGAGGCCACGTTGATAAAATTCAAAATTTCTCATTATTTCAAGTTCAAGGTCAAACACAGTATTTATGGCGCAGCAGCGTTATTAATGATTCGGAACGTTTTCTAGAGTCACAAATAGATGATCTACATGATTCAATTTCGTATAATGGCATTATTTCGAGATGACACCGCAACAGGTGGAATTTCGTATTTCAAGTCCGATTTAGTCAAGAGCGGCATTTCTATCCCACACAGCATGATATATTTTTTGTGAATCATTTTTTGAAATATTCTAAAAAAATATTTTAACAATATTTTGTAAATATCTTTAAAACATTTAAAAATATTTTACAAAAATATTTTTTAAACTAGCTGGTTATCCGGGCTTCGCCCCGGAGGACATATGTAATAAAGGCATCCTCGAGGAGCATTGAATGTCAAAACATGCCCATACCAACACACTCCCGCTTACATTCACATCCCTCCGTCACCCCTCTGTTTCTCTTTCTCTCACTTTTATACACATACGTACACGCTTAAGCTCTATTAATAAATATGTAAGATTTATATAAATCTAATGTATTCCTCTCCCTTTCAATTATTTCCTAAAAAATTGGAAAAATTTCGTAACCGATTTCCGAAAAAATACCGGTTCCCAAAAAATTGGTAACGAAAAACTATACAGTTTATAGCACTCCCCAGAAAATTCTACCCCTATTTTATATACAATTCTTTAAAATTCGATCAATTATTTCTCGAAAAATTCGAAAAAATGAAAAAAAAACCGGTTTCCAAAAATTCGCTAACAAAAAACAAAAAATCGGCGGCGGAGGAGACGGTGAAGCCGGTGAAGGAGGTAGTGCCGGTGACGGTAGTGGTGTCAGTGGTATCGGTGGCGAAAGTGTTTACGGTGGTTGTGGTGACGGCGGTGGTATCGGTTGTTGCGGTGACGACGGCGACGGCCGCGGCCGCGGCAAGTGCAAAGTGCGACGAGGAGGACGGGATTAACGAGGCGGAGGAGAGAAGAGGGAGGTGGTGGTGGTGGAGGAGAAGAAGTTGCGCCGGGAGGTCGTTTCACCCTCTTCGGGGCGACGGGGCCGTTACCTGGCCGCGCCGTTTAGCAGCCGCTGGTGAGAGAGCAAGTGCGTGAGGGTGGCATTTGTAAAGGCAACGTGTAGCAAGATGGGCTGTGCCATGTCAGCGGAAGAGCGAGCCGCTCTGGCTCGCAGCAAGCAGATCGAGAAGAATCTCAAGGAGGATGGCATCCAGGCGGCCAAGGACATCAAGCTCCTGTTGCTCGGTTAGTCGTTTTTTTACTCTCTTTACTCGTTCTCGATTCCGAAATACATGCATGTTCGGCCGGAAATAAAACCGTATACGAGCGATATGCGCGCTCGTTAAAATGTTATAACGAGAAATCGTAGGTGGGTGGAACCAGCAGCAGACCCCCGTCTGCTATTTTGGAGCTTGAAAGATTAAAAAAAGACAGCTGACACCCAAAATTCTTGCTCACAATTTTACTAAGCGCAGGAGACACATAATTCAATCGTAAAATTAGATGTTTTATTAATCTGAGTCAATTTATATAATCCTTTAGGGATCTATTAAATTCCCATTTATGTTGAATAATTGAATAATTATGAATTTTCCAATATTTTATCAAATAGTCTTTTTTTTTGCAGAGCTTTATCATTTAAATTAAATTTAAGTCACTGTAAAAATAACGTTCTGTCGCTCATTTCGCGGAAACAGGTCAGGCAGAAGAGATAAACAAGTAGCCAGCTATTTGATTTGGATCTGGTGACTTGTATATTCAACACGAGTGCCGTGTGAATACCGGTATCGCAACAATAACTACAAGGGAGGATGTGAAACACCCCTGTTGCGAGTTATATTGAGATACAAAATGTAACGAGCGAAAGAAATGTAACAGTTATAATATATCGATTATGCCCGTTGCAAATTTATCATAAAGTGTCACGTATCTTATAATTGTCGCGTTGCTCGCTTAAAGTCCGATATCGCTCAAATCAGAAGGAAAAACGACGTGGAAAAACAACGAAACATAACTATGTAGTAGTAGTTGAAAAGAACTGCGCGCAGACTTTAGCTCAGAGAGTTCTGAAACACGGGAAGAATAACTTTGTCGAACCGCATAAATATTGTCGGGAAATTATCCGTCAGAAATAGTGCACGCAACTCGGCGACCGACCGCGATTATATCGACGACAGTATACCATCGCGTTAGATATTTCATGAGCTATGGATCCTATGATTGGTGAGGAGTTGCGCCTTGTACGCTTCTTCTGTCTCTCTCTCTCTCTCTCTCTCTCTCTCTCTCTCTCTCTCTCTCTCTCTCTCTTCTTTATTGATCTATACCTAACTTTTTTAAATGCGTGCCAAATCAGGCCAATTGTGTCAAAGTTCTTCGTCTCGCGTGCAAGAATCGTCGAGATCGCAATTTCACGATTACCTTTGACGTAACATCCGGAAACTGATTCCCCGATGTTCCCCGACGAAAGTCTATTGCCGAAAAGAGCAAAATTTTCCGCCCAGTTAAATCGGAAGAGATTAAATCAGGAGAAATTAACTCAGAGTTTCGCGAGATAATAATTTGAGGCTTTCTTCCAAGTTTATCTCGGCTTAAAGGATTAAAGAGACGATTTTGTCTCGACGCCCGCACGCGTTCGACGCGCGAATAGAGCGCCGCGCCGCGCCGCGCCGGCCGGCTTTTTAAATCGACCGGGCATGCAGGAAATTGGACGCGACGTGAAACCGGAAGAACGGCGCAACAAGCGTGTTCCTCCTTATTGCGGAAGGGTAATGCCCGATCGTTCATCCGACGTCAGTTCTTTCAGTGCAGGCCGGAACGCTTCGAGGCGCATAATTGCCGGCGTCGACATCAGATATCATCTGACGTCGGCGTTTCATCATCGGTGACGTCAACGCTTTCGGACGCGGCCGAGATGACGCGCTGGGTCGAGAGAGAGAAAACTTCTCGATTAAAAAAAAAAAACCTTGAAATGACGGGGACACGCAAATGATATGTAACGTTGAATCTCGCGCGCCAAAAATATTTCCACCGAAATAGACGACGGCGACCGACGCCGTGATCCGCTGGAGACAGAGCTGGAAAAATAAATCAGATAGCGGGCTTTTTTCTCTCTTTCCTGCTCCCCCCGTATGCATTCGGGGCTATCTGTCGGGGAGAAGGGGGACCTGACGTCGGGAGATCCGATATTTGCCAGGACACATACTGTTGCCACGTGTCAACGTCCCTCGGGCTGCGCGGGACATGAGAGCCCTGAAATTTTCAGTCGACAGGGAAAGTCTATCGCCAGATATATATTATATTTTTCAAGCTAGAAGCGCACGGAGACGACACGAGGGATAATTTGGGAACGCGGTTTCCAACGGCGTTTTACATTCGTTTAGTCGAGCCACATCTCTCACATCAGGGACATATTTATTTCTAGTTTCCCACCTAATGAAAAATTTTTTTTTAAGACGAAAAAAGCGTTTTGGACACAGTTTGAGAGCAAATGTACGTTACAAATGTGTCATCGGTACAGATGTACGGGAGCAACGCGACAATTATAAGATACGTGACACTTTATGATAAATTTGCAACGGGCATAATCGATATATTATGTTGCTTGTATAAATTATTTCTTACCAACTTTTTCTAAAAATAATATAATACGGAGGAAAGAAATCATTCCATCTGTTGATCATACATATTCGATTTATATTTTGCATCGTAATAAACAACGTACATATACAAGATCGGTATATGAGAAAAATGCCGATGCGAGTATATAATCTAATACACAGTTTATTTTTTTTACATACACTTTTTCTTCTGTGATTATCTAGTAGTTACATCTCCGATCGTAGTTACACATCTCTCTCGCTTGAACTTAAATTATCGCGCCTTAAACAATAGGTGTTTCTCTAACAATACTTAGGAGAATATGCCCTTGTTACGCCGTGACTTTAATTATTACCACTATAAAGTCCGTTTTATTGCCAGATATCAACTTATACAAAGTAATGTAATAATATATCACATATGTAAACACATAGATAATTCCTTAATATTTTACAATCATCCTTGAGCAGTTAAATAGGGAAAGACACAGTACTTATGGAAAACAAGATTTTTATAAAGAGCATGACAGATTCATGTTACCTCTTTCCTTTGATATTTCTTTATGAGCTATATTGCACAAGAATATGCTTAAATCAAGATTTTGTGATGTATTATCCGTAATTATCCATCATAATTTTTTTATATAATTATCTTTGCTATTTTGCGTAAGTTTATTTTTGTTTTCTGAATATCTGTTTAAAGAACAAGAGATGAAAACTTTTACAACTGCCTGCTATGTTATTGGTTAAATCAATCATTGTATATTACTGTCCAATTAGATTGTAAATATATACTAAAATATTGATTAATCTGATTGATTTTAATATAATGTCACACCTATAACACTGCGCAATATCAACGTTAAATAAAAATTCAACTTAATAACTAAATTGCAAAGTTTATTTGTACAATCGTAAGTCAATAGACATTGTGTCCTTCGGAAATATTACGAATTACGACATCCATATAATCAACGTTTCTATATCAACATATTAATTCTATCGCATCTCTGCAGTTTCATAGTAGGAAGTCACTTAGCATTATTCATTAATATTACCGCTATTTTGTCTGCTATATAACTATTTAAAAGTTCTATCCTGTGTATCGGATAACGTTATCAAAGAGCAAATTATATAATGATAAAGCAGTCTTAAACAAATTGGCGCGATGTATATCTATAATACAGGAATCTGAGGAACTGCGAGTCGCAGACGCTGATATCAATCATATAACTTTCAATCTCTTCCATCAACTTTGGTATTTGATCTAATATTATATATTTTGAATTAAATGATCGGGTTTGTTAGATTGGGCACGTATTACTGAATTTTTCGACACATGCAATTATTTGAAGACGTCTTCCAACGAGATTTCATTTTTCCAATATTGCTCCCGCATAATTGTATATATTTTCACCACCGTTAACCAACTTTTCACCACCTCAGGGTAAATGTTTACAATTAGGGCTCCACCTCCGATGACCTTGACCTTGACATATGTTGTCAAGGTCACCCTCCTGAGTGACCTTCAGAAGGTTTTAGTCGGGGGTCGCTTCTTATTAAAAAGTTATAAACAAAAAAAGTTTGAAAAATATAGCAGCTATTTTGAGTATTGAAAGGCATAAATGACTAATATATATGTCGAAATAGTTCATGCATACACTTTTCACGCGAGACGAGTTGATACATAGGTTCGTGGCGCGCTTTACAAGCTCGTTTATTGTATATTTAGTTTAGTGTATATGCTCTGCTTTAACGAAAATTACTTCTATAAAGCAGTTAAATACTTTTAAAGCGCGTCATCTAACCTATGTAGATTAGTGACGCGCTTTAAACAGTTAAATACTACCTACATAGGTTAGATGACGCGCTTTAACAGTATTTAACTGTTTAAAGCGCGTCACTAATCTACATAGGTTAGATGACGCGCTTTAAAAGTATTTAACTGCTTTATAGAAGTTGATTTTCGTTAAAGCAGGGCATACACACGTGTGTATATGCTCTGCTTTAACGAAAATTACTTCTATAAAGCAGTGCATACACACATGTATATGCCCTGCTTTATAGAAGTTGTGATTTTCGTTAAAGCAGGGCATACACACGTATATGTGTGCCCTGCTTTAAGCAGATATTTTGTATTTAATTAGCAGTCAGTTGTCACGTGACTTTCTTCATCACTTCTATTTCGCCAATAATAGTGAATATCTGTGGCGATATACAATGAACGAGCTTGTAAAGCGCACCACGAACCTATGTATCAACTCGTCTCGCGTGAAAAGTGTATGCGTGAACTATTTTGACATATATATTAGTCATTTATGCCTTTCAATACTCAAAATAGCTGCTATATTTTTCAAACTTTTTTTGTTTATAACTTTTTAATAAGAAGCGACCCCCGACTAAAACCTTCTGAAGGTCACTCAGGAGGGTGACCTTGACAACATATGTCAAGGTCAAGGTTATCGGAGGTGGAGCCCTAATTGTAAACATTTACCCACCTCAGTGCTGATTCGATATCTAGAAGGCTCTTCACATATGTCCACAATGCATCTTGCCAAGACGATGCTATCTGTCGCAAAGACTTGCGTATATGGCACGATATAATACACCTGCACGGAAAATATTTCTCTATATTTATTTACATACAACAGACAGTTAAGTCTATAGGCACGAGGAAAGAGCGGGCCTCTGTTCACATTTAACGTTCACGCCGCGATGATGATATTCGTGTTATGCACGATGCTTCTGTCGAAATCGAGGAATCACATGCCGGAAAAGTTTTACCTAGGTATTTATCATTAAGAATACTTTGTATAATTCTCTTTTATGTTATTTTTTTAATTTTTTCTTATTAGATCGTGGTACAAGATGAACAAACACATTTTTCCAGGGAGTAGATGGAAACCTTTTGATCCAACGAAAAATTACGACAAGTATACAGTGTCGGATAAAAATAAGAAGAAAGATAAAATTTGATAAACTTAGATTCAACGAATTTTCCAATTTCTTTTAAAGGATTCAGATTCAAAGGACTGTAAATATTATAACCAGATAAATAACTTTGTTTCATCGTACAATTGATTTATTATACAACAGATTGTAATGTGTATATATACATATACACATACAAATATATATATTGTAGCTACATTGTATTTTTAAGGACTGTGATTTTAATTCATTTAGTTATGTGATAATATTTAATTCATTTACTCGATTATGTAGCTCTACTAAATTACAGTTCTTTGAATCTGAATACTTTAAACGTAATTGGACAATTCGTTGAATCTAAGTTTAGCAGATTTTATCTGTCTTCCTATTTTTATCCGACACTGTATACTTGTCGTAACCTTTCATTGGATCAAAAAATTCCCATCTGCTTGCTGGAAAAATGTGTTTGTTTCTTTCATACCATGATCTAATGAGAAATAACATAAAAGAGAATTATACAAAGTATTATTTTAATGATAAATACTTAAGTAAAACTTTTCCGGCAGGTGATTCCTTGGTTTCGAAAGAAGCATCGTGCATAACACGAATATCATCGTGAACGTCAATGTGAAGGGGCTCGCTCTTTCCTCGTGCCTAATTGCAATATTACATACATTAAAATAACATGCCAACATTGTGCTATTACTTCATAAGTTTTATCATTTAGTATATTTACCTTAGTTACAATAAAATCGTAAAACGTATAATGGTGCGGTAATATAAGAACCTCCTCAACATATATTAACTGATCTGCCATTACTGTTTTACTTTAAGCTCGCTGAATTCACGCCTCAGAACTTCTAAACATCTCTGAAGAAGCTGATAGATAGAATTACCTGTATCTGAAAATTTAATTTATGCAGCAGAACATTATATATCACACCAATGTTACTCCAAAAGTGACACTGGAGTATCTCTAAATCACTGAGACATTCACCTTTCTTCATTGTAACACTCCGACGATGGCCAGATCCATCCCAATAACTGAATGTGACCTCAATTTCTTCTTCCTTCAACGCGTTCTGCTTTTTACCCTATTCTTGCCTGAATTCTTCCCTAAGTTTATTTTCGTCCTCCTCCCTTTCCTTATCCGGCAAGAAACTTGTATCTACATCTGGATTTTTCTTAATCTTCTTAATCGCGGGGCCATCAGATTGCACATTTTCTGACTGCGGGGATTTTTCGGCATTGTCTTCGTCACAAGACATCTCAGCTTCATCTTCGTCTTAAATCACATAACATTCAGAGCACTGGGCAGAAATCACATATATATGTATATATATTTACGTCAAACCGCATAAAAAGCTTTCCAGCAAGTGACACAAGCCGACACAAACGTCGTTCTATCTTTCTTCTTTGGCAATGAGTAACAAAGACAAAACAATACCTGTGTCGACTTGTGTCGCTTGCTGGAAAGCTCCCATAAGTGAATCTCGCGTTTTATGTAAAATTTTGTAAGAAACCGGTAATATAACCTATACTACGTTTACGCGAGCGTTACTTAATTCTGTAGTAACTTACGAACGATACGATAATTCCTCCGCATAAACGGGAGATTTTATAGTAACTACGATGATATCGTTCGTATAAGTTACTATAGAAGTAATACTCATGTAAACGTAAACTATTATAATTCCTGTCACATGCACTTAGTCGCGTAAAAAAGTCACGGTGCGGTCTCGCTTCGCGTCGTATAACAATAGGATAGGATAATTACATGTAAATATAAAACAATTACCTTGAATCAGAAAAAATATTAATCGTCGCGTCGCGTATAAACAGTCACGGTCGGTCTCGCTCCGCGCGTACCTGACGCGGGACACTACCGTGTTAGGTTATGGTTAACTGTGACAGCTGGTGACTATCCGCACTGTCCGCAATGCGCGCAGTTACACACATACACACATACATACACACATACATATCGAAACTGGCGATACTAGCACCGCCATCCAGTGTCGAAAAAGTGAAAGTGACGTTTTCTCTGATAGACATATATATATTGAGAGCGTCGACGTATCTTAACGACGACGACGACGACGTATCTTAATATAAAATTTCACATTTCGACTTTTGCGTCGCAATATCTCCGCTCGTAGGGCACGTAGCGGAAAAATGAAAAGAACGGACCCCCCCCCCCAAATCGACCCCAAGCTATCGATCAAGCCTATTTAGAACTTGATCCGTTCACTCGTTATCGAGATCTCAACATCTCGAGCACTTGCAAATCGTCGCGTCGCGTAAAAGAGTCACGGTTGGTCTCGCTCCGCGTGTACTTGGCGCGAGACACTACCGTGTCTCTTGATGTATGTAATTGCGTGATTATTAGCAAGATTTATATGTAGCAGTGGTATATCGTCAATTAACATATCATTATTATTTTCATCTTCATTATTTTTATTTTCTCTTTCTGTATTTGAACTAGTTGATGTTTTGTGCGATAAAACATTTAGGATAGGAATATTATCCAACGGAACACAATTTCCTTGTGTAGAGGGTTTAATTTCATTGTGATGCAGAAGGCGTTTATATGAAGCTATAAATTGCTTCATACTGGGATTATTATTATATCCTCCCATTGCTCGAATACATGAAAAGAACATTTCCAAGTGATCTTGTGATAACTTATAAGACAATAGATATTGCAAATATCCCTTCTCTACATATTCATAAAATAAAAACTGTACATTTTTCATATTAATAATTAACCCAAGAAAACCGGTTTTTGATGTTGTTTCTATCACTGGAACACGTTTCCCTTTGACTTCTAATGTAATAGATGACAAATACTTAATAGATGTATCAAAAAAGGAAAAAATTTCTTTTATGTTATTCTTAGATAATGGCTTTTTATATTTACTGCAATAAAAATTTCTTGAATTAAGACAATCAAAAATATTGTTCATTATTCTACAAAATTGGGCTGTGGCAATACAATCTGTAAAATCTGGATGACCATCTTCATGAAACTGCTCTAAGGCTGCGGCACTACTCTCGCTTAAAATTTGTACAGCTAGTTTTACGTTTATTTTATTTTTGTACTACTGTATATGTTTAGAAGTCAATTTGTTAGCCAAATGAAAGCAACCATTGTTTTGAAGATGAACAAGTTTTACCATAAATTCCCATCTGATTGCATTACCATCACCATCATACAGTATTTCCTTAGAAGCAAAAGTATTTCTGACTAACTTAATCATATGACAAGCGTCAAAAATGATTGGAATCTTATAACCATGAGTTGGGTCTAGGCATAGAGGCAGCGGTTAAGAAGATTGACTAGAAGACAAGCGTGAACGTGGGACGTACAGGATGGAGGGAGAAGCGGACGAGAGCGGAAAAGTAGCAATAAGGAAGAGTCCAAGCAGTGAAAAAACGAGTAAAGAAATTTTTGCCACACCAAAGGAAGAAAAAAGAGGAAAAGGAAGACTTACAAAGGAGGAGTTAAGAATGAGAGAAAGATCGAACTCGGTCAGCATATTGGAGTTTATGACGAGCGATAACAGCACGGCATGCGAGTCAGCGAAAACTAAGAAGAAAAGAGAGGAAAACGAACAACGTGCGAAGGTAAGAGAGATAACAAGACTGTGAGAACGCCACCAGGAATGGGCAAATCGAAGGAAGGAGTCGGCGCTGTAGGTAAGAAGAGAGAAGCGGGAGTTCTGTCTGCAACAAAGAAGGATGAAGAAGACGGTTCGCTATTAGCAATCTTGAGAGAGATTAGAGACGAGATGAGGGACATGAGGGACGAGATGAGAGAGATGAGAGAGAGGACGTCTTAGAAGAGGGATGGAGAAAAAAAGAAGAAAAGGTAGCGGAGAGGATGGATAAGATAGAAGAAAGACTATCGAAGATCGAACGAAGAAGTGAAAACACAACGGATGAGGCGACCGGCGGCAAAATGGAGGAGATTGTGGAAAAGATGGCGGAGATTGTTAGGAAGAAAGAAAGAAATATGAAGGAAAGGAAGGAAAAGAAAAATAATCTAGTGATTAGAAGTTTACATAAAGAGGAAAACAAGAGTTTAATGGACACAGCAGAGACGTTTCTTGAGAGGGAGTTCGGTGTAAAAGCGGGAGTAAAGAAAATGCGGTCAACAGGCAGGGTAAGAAGAGAGATAGTAATAGTTGAAATGGACTGCTGGGAATCGAAGGATAACATCATGAAGGAGAAGAAGAAGCTAGGAAGTAAGAAAATTTTCATTGATCACGACCTGACCTTCGAGGACAGAGAAGTGCAAAGACGAATAAAAGAAAGGGCATGGAAAGAGAAGACAGAAAAAAAATGGGTGAAAATAGGTTATAGGAAGCTAGAGGTGCAAGGTAGGAAGTACGTATGGAGCGAGGTAGAAAATACGCTAATAGAAAAAAAATTTTTAGATGGCTGCCAAGTTAGGAGAAGAGTACCAGCAAGTTATGGCATTCAAGAGGACAACACCCTTATGAAAAAGTACACTCAACTTTGATGGTTGACACCCAATTTGAATGTTAACACTAAGTTAACACTCAAATTTGGGCGTAAGTTTAGTGTTTGTCATCAAAGTTAAGTGTCAACACTTAAATTTAGGTGTAGATTGAGTGTTGACCATTAAGGTTTAGGTAAGTTGTGGGTTTAATCCTCAATGATGAGTGTATATTGAGAGTTTATTCTCAATGATAAGTGTAGGTTGGGGATTAAGCCTCAATGTTTAGTGTAGGTTGGAGATTGATCCTCATCGTTGGATGTTGGTTCGGTGTTAACAGGGTGTTAACCTTTAATGTTCTATGTCGATTTAATCAGTGTCGCCATGATCCCTTTATCGTTGGGTGTCGTTTAAGGTTATTGGGCCATCAGAGCATGTCAAAGAAAAAAATCTGATTAAAAAATATGTTATAAAGAAAACCTAAGTACACTTAAATTTGCAATTTTAAGAAGATCTGAAGTCTAGTTTTTGAGATATTAAATCTCAAAGTTGGCATTTTTAACATAGGTTTTGCGGGAAATTGTACCGGAAACATACATTTTTCGAGGATTTCACTCACTACCTGTAAAGAAACAAGTTCAAAAAACTGAAAATAACATTATTTGATTCTTCTAGCACTTGTTAAGTATAAGACAAAACGACGTTGACGTGTAATATGGCCAAAAATTCAGTCAAAAGTTGATGAATCGTCGCGTTTCTTGTCGGCCTTTCGATCAGCTGTACGCGACGTGACCATGTGGCAACGCCGCGCCGTGTAGTGTTTTCTTTCCACAGCACTATTCTTTTGCAAGCAAATCTTCCGTTATCGAAATTGTTTGTTACCTTCTATTATTTTTCAACATAAACACAATACATAACCTCACTCAAACACATGGCACTGGCATGATAGCTGCCTACAGCGAAGAGATGCAATGTCGCTACATTGCCGACATTTCTCTTGTACGAATGTCAACTAAAGTCAAATCTTAAACTGTTTACATTTATCAGTAGATGAATTGATACATTATCGAATGAAAAGTTACATTATAAAATTAGTAATTATACAAGTGTTTAGAATATATGCATAAAAAGGGTTTTTCTTAAAAAAAAATTTAGACCTTATATCGACTCATACGGTACTAGCCCAATAACCTTAAATGTTATTGTGTTAATCTTCGTTAAGTGTCAATTGACGGCTTGGATTATTGGAAAAGTGTTTCAGATAAAAGTTGAAAAGTTTGAGGGGGGCCAATAGATGATCTCATTGGATTTTGGACCCAGGGCCTGTATTGAGCCCAATAAAAATAAATAAAAATAAAAATAAAATATTATATTGTATTAGCAGACATGGATAATGTAAATATTTTATGATTTGAGCATTATAATAATTGCGTTACAATATTAATTTTTTTAGGCTTCCATTTCTATTAAATAGTTACTATATAACTGTAAAAGTCGCAACAACCCGGGAAAAAATGGAGGAGATCTAACCATGTCTGATTTGATAAAATGAGATACAACGAGATCCGAAATTCAAGTAAAGTCAGATCTGATTGGATACAATTTTATCTCGCCAGATCTGCATGACCATATCTGATCACATGCAGCCAGATATGTTGAACTATAATCCGATCTCACTAGATCTGACCATTGCTGCCGTTCGATATTGAATCGCAGATCCAATCGGATCTCTTCCGATCTAATCGGACATTATCTGATTGCTTCAGATCTCCTGAAGTACGAGCAGACATTACGTCTCAGATCTTGTCGGATCTGAGCAAACCTAGCCAGACATATCTTGATCTCACTAGATAATATCAATCTTGGCTTACAAAGTTGTGTTCCTGATCCAATCAGATCTCTTCCGATCTTGCTGGATCTGATCAGACCTAGTCAGACATACCTTGATCTCACCAGATAAGACCAATCTTGGTTACAAAGTTGTGTTGCTGATTCAATCAGATCTCTTCCGATCTTGCCGGATCTGAGCACACCTAGTCAGACATATCTTGATCTCACCAGATAAGACCAATCTTGGCTTATAAAGTTGTGTTGCTGATCCAATCAGATGTCTTCCGATCTTGCCGGATCTGAGCAGATCTCGTCAGTATAGAACTTATAAAAATTTCGTTCTCAAATCGTCTATTATTAATTTTTACACCCAATGTTGGACATTATATTAAATATAATATTAAGGAGGTTCAATGGCTTCATCGGGGGGGGGGGGGGGTAGTGGGACGCGGGGGTTCTGGCAACAGCGCACTAGCGTTTGAAGTAGTGGGAGAGAAGGGGATTGCTCTGATTGGTCGCTGCGTGTATAGTGTGTGCTGCTGTTCACGCCGTGGCAGTCTAGCAGACGAAAAATCAAGCAATTTATGCTTTAATAATTAATTTTTCTACGAAATGTGCGGTAACCTTCCCCTTTCTTTCGCTCATTTATTTGTAAATTATTAAGTTACATGTATATATTTTTTTTCCTTATTATATATTTGCATTTTTTCTTGCACTTATTTCATTCTAAAGGTATGCAATATGTCATTTCCCATAAGAACCTATGTTAAAAATGCAGCCAGTTTTATGAAATTTTAATATGTTGTTCTGGAATGCAAAATAGAATTATGTGAATTTTTTGGGAATTTTTGACCGTTCCGTTTTGAAAAAAATCTACTCCAAAAATTGTACTTTTTAAATTTTTGGAGTAGATTTTTTTTAAAACGGGACGGTAAAAAATTCTCCAAAAATTCACATAATTTTATTTTGCATTCCAGAACAACATATTACAATTTCATGAAACTGGTTGCATTTTTTTGTAGCCATCGAACCTCCTTAACTCTGTAAAAGGGAAGCTTAAATAATTTTTGGTCAAAAAATCAATTAATTTTTATATTAAAAACAGTTTTCTCAATTTTAAAACATATATCTATATATATAAGTACCGTCCGTCTGTCTGTTTGTACGCGAACTACTCATTCGTTAGTGGACCAAATTTTTACCAAAAGTATATGAAATAGGGGTAGAATTTTCCGGGGATGAAAATGTCGTGGTTAATTTTTCATTACCGATCTTTTTGGAAACCGGTTCCGAAATTTTTTCAAATTTTACGAGAATTAATTGACCAAATCTCAAAGAATTGTATATGAAGTAGGGGTAGAATTTCCCAGAGAGTGCCATAAAGTGTACAATTTTTCATTACCGATCTTTTTGGAAAGGATATTGAAACACAAATAAAGTCGTTTGAAGAAAAACGACTCCTGGGCGAAGCCCGGGTAACCAGCTAGTAATAAATATAGTCTCTGCCAATTTGATAATAATTGTTAATTTCGACACCATATTTAGATTTTATTATAAATATTCCATTAAAAAAGTACCATGCAAAATTAATTAATAATAGGTAAATATAAAAGATTAATGTGTATATGTATATATAAAACATAAAGCTTTTAAATTATTTTGCAAACATATCTTATAATTTAAACTAATAAAATAATATAATCACATATAAACTTATATAGTCATATAAGATTATATATGATCAGATCATAATGTTGCATCTCAAAGTATCCGATAGATGGCATCCAACGGAATCTGATTCTCGTATTTAAAATTTGATGAACAGTGGTATAAGAACGGTATCAGACACGGCAGTGTCGTGCTAAGTTGCGTTAAGTTATGTAAATCGTGCAACGGCACAACTTTTGTATCGTGGAGTCCACTTTTATAATAAAGTGGCATATTTAAAAAATAACATTTGAAAACAACAATTTTCTGCAGTGGATGGACACCGGATAGGCTCAGATCTACTCATGTCTGATTGGATCTGAGCAGATATAATAGATTATTCTCGTTACATATCTGACTTTATCCGCTAAGATCGGATCAGATCTACTCATGTCTGATTGGATCTGATCAGATAGGGCCAATATTTTGATCAAACCAGATCTGAGTGGATCGGATCTGATGAGATCTGATCAAGTTTGTTCAGATCTCTTCCATTTTTTCCCGGAAAAATTCCTATTTGTAATTTGACAATTTTGAAAACTAAAATATTATATAATAGGTACATTTTCAGTACTACATCCGCTCATTTATTAAAGAAGTTAAATTAAGCAACTAATTAAATTATTAATATTAAATATTTATACAATAAGATATTTGTATTTACATTTAGCAAAATAAAAAATAAGTTCAATTATGAAAATACCCTTATGAAAAAGTACACTCAACTTTGATGGTTGACACCCAATTTGAGTGTTAACACTAAGTTAACACTCAAATTTGGGCGTAAGTTTAGTGTTTGTCATCAAAGTTAAGTGTCAACACTTAAATTTAGGTGTAGATTGAGTGTTGACCATTAAGGTTTAGGTAAGTTGTGGGTTTAATCCTCAATGATGAGTGTATATTGAGAGTTTATTCTAAATGATAAGTGTAGGTTGGGGATTAAGCCTCAATGTTTAGTGTAGGTTGGAGATTGATCCTCATCGTTGGATGTTGGTTTGGTGTTAATAGGGTGTTAACCTTTAATGTTCTATGTCGATTTAATCAGTGTTGCCATGATCCCTTTATCGTTGGGTGTCGTTTAAATGTTATTGTGTTAATCTTTGTTAAGTGTCAATTGACGGCTTGGTTTATTAGAAAAGTGTTTCAGATAAAAGTTGAAAAGTTTAGGGGGGCCAATAGACGATCTCATTGGATTTTGGACCCAGGACCTGTATTGAGCCCAATAAAAATAAATAAATATAAAAATAAAATATTATATTGTATTAGCAGACATGGATAATGTAAATATTTTATGATTTGAGCATTATAATAATTGCGTTACAATATTAATTTTTTAAGGCTTCCATTTCCATTAAATAGTTACTTTATAACTGTAAAAGTCACAACAAAATTCCTGTTTGTAATTTGGCAATTTTGAAAACTAAAATATTATATAATAGGTACATTTTCAGTATTACATCCGCTCATTTATTAAACAAGAAGTTAAATTAAGGAACTAATTAAATTATTAATATTAAATATTTATACAATAAGATATTTGTATTTACATTTATCAAAATAAAAAATAAGTTTAATTATGAAAATAAATATTAATAATTAAACTTATTAAAAATTGAATAATTTGTTCAGATATTGCGCTCGAATTTTTTTCGCGTTTTACAACGCCCGATCGTTTCACATTAGATGGCGCGACGCGCGAGTCGCCGCTCTCAAAGAGCCCCAGCCTCTTTCCTCACTCGTTAGGTGTCATAGCCGCACTTGCTTGCGTTTCTTCGAACGTGTCGAGTCCGTTACCTCTTTCTTGACGGATTGATCGTTGCGGCGCGTGTTCTGGAGACCAACCGAACGAGAGTCGGATGACCAGGGAGAACTGCGGCAGCTAGCGTCCGAGAGGGAGGATCGAGGCGAGGAGTCCGGTTCAACGAGTGGAGTCCTTAAGAGATTCTTATTGGGACGCCATATTTGTTACTTTCATTTGAGGGTTTATATTTTATACCGTCATTTTTAAGGATTAACCATTAATTGAAGGTTAACTATCACTTAAAGGTTAACCATCATCCAAAGAAAAACCTTTAAAGTTGGGTGTGATTTCGAACCGCCAATTGAAGATTAACCTTCAAATGATGGTTAACCTTCAATTGGCGGTCCGAAATCACACCCAACTTTAAGGGTTTTTCTATGGTGTTTTTTTAACGGTTAACACCAAAAATTGAGTGTATTTTTCCATAAGGGTAAATATTAATAATTAAACTTATTAAAAATTAAATAATTTGTTCAGATATTGCGCTCGAATTTTTTTCGCGTTTTACAACGCCCGATTGTTTCACATTAGATGGCGCGACGCGTGAGTCGCCACTCTCAAAGAGCCCCCGCCTCTTTCCTCACTCGTTAGGTGTCATAGCCGCACTTGCTTGCGTTTCTTTGAACGTGTCGAGTCCGTTACCTCTTTCTTGACGGTTTGATCGTTGCGGCGCGTGTTCTGGAGATTAACCGAACGAGAGTCGGATGACCAGGGAGAGCTGCGGCAGCTAGCGTCCGAGAGGGAGGATCGAGGCGAGGAGTCCGGTTCAACGAGCGGAGTCCTTAAGAGATTCTCATTGGGACGCCATATTTGTTACTTTCATTTGAGGGTTTATATTTTATACCGTCATTTTTAAGGATTAACCATTAATTGAAAGTTAACTATCACTTGAAGGTTAACCATCATCCAAAGAAAAACCCTTAAAGTTGGGTGTGATTTCGAACCGCCTGTTCGAGATTCCATTATCTCGTTGCGCCACCGTATCAGATGGCAGCATCGATCGGGTATCGACCGGCCGGATCCGCGCGGCAGCTTTCGCAAGCACGGGCGCGAGCGTCGTGGTCTGCTTCCGCACGACGAACAGTAGATATATGGCCGCGCTGTGACAAGACGTGCAATGTGTGTTACATACATCCAAGTGGTGATTTCGTATCCAAGTGCATACCGCAGCGACCAACGCTGAGCAGATACATTTCTAGACTGTAAAGGAGACCGCTCAGCTCAACTCAGGTGCATCAACACGACGACTCAGGCTCACACGTGCGCGAGTGCAGACCGCCACGTGTCTCACCGGCTCACGGGCGTATCATCACGAGGAGAGCAATTAATATAATTGTCTCGCTCATTCACAGACAATAAAGACTTCCACACCGCTTATCATTTCTCAGGTCAGATTGTACATATTTTTTGACGCATTAAAGACGGCTCAGACTGTGTTCTGAGTTACACAAAATTAAAGGAACAATTAATTAACACCTTCCACGCGCGTCCTTCTCATCCCGCTTCCATCGCCGGGATAAATCAGCGATTTCGCGAACACCGCCAATTGAAGATTAACCTTCAAATGATGATTAACCTTCAATTGGCGGTCCGAAATTATACCCAACTTTAAGGGTTTTTCTATGGTGTTTTTTTAACGGTTAACACCAAAAGTTGAGTGTATTTTTCCATAAGGGCAGGCAAACAACACGAAAGGAGGTCGGAAAAGCAAAGCAGCAGAAGAATGAAAATAGGCGAAAGATAATTTTTTGGAATGTTGCGGGTATTGAGAGGCAGGACAAAGATTTCTGGAATTACATAGTAGGTTTCGATTTTATAGGGTTATGTGAAACATGGTTAGAGGAAAAGGGATGGGAGAGAATCAAGGGTAGACTGCCGAAAACGCACAACTGGAAAAACATTAACGCGGCAAGGGAAAGGAAGAAGGGTAGGGCAAAGGGAGATTTACTAATAGGTATTAGAAAAGACTGGGTGGCAGATGTGGAAAATTATGAAAGTGTATTGATTACAGAAAGAATTGCGCGAACGAGAATAGTAAAAGAGGAAAAACGACTAAATATTTTTACAGTATATAATGTAGGGGCAAAGAAAGATGTTGAAGAGATAATGGCGAAAATAACAGAGCATTGCGAAGGATGCAAAGGAGAGGATATTATTATAGGAGGCGACTTTAATATTAGAATAGGAAACTTAGGAGATTGTAGGGATGAGGAGTGTGACTTTGAAAGGGAGAGTAAAGATAAAGTCATAGGAGACGGCGGTAGAAATTTTGTGGATATGATAAATGAAAAAGGATGGTACTTTTTGAATGGATGTACAGAGGGGGACTGGGATGGAGAATATACGTATGTGGGTGCGAGAGGGTGCTCGGTAATTGATTATGCAATTGTAAACGATAGTGTGCAAGAGCGAGTGTTGGAATTTAGAATAGGGGACAGGGTGGACTCGGATCATTTGCCTCTGACTTTGTTACTGGAGCAAGAGGAGAATACGAGACAAATGGAGGGATGGGCAGTGGGGGAAGAAGAGGAACAGAATATGTCAAAGAAGATCATATGTTGGAACGAAGATGCAAGGAAATTATACAGCGAGAGGACAAAGGCATGGAATGAAAACGAGGTCCAGGAAATTGAGTCGGTGGATAGAAAATGGGAGAAAATCAAAAACTGGATCCTTGGAGCCTTAGTTTATAAGGAAATTAAGATTAAGAAGAGAAGGAAAATTGGGCACAAAGACTGGTGGGATAGGAGTTGTACCAGCAAGAAAAGGGAGGTGAAAAGAAAGTACAGAAGATGGAGAAGTGGAAAAGGAAGTAAGGAAGACTATTTGGAAGGTAAGAAATGCCTGAAGAGGTGGTTAGAGAAGAAAAGGATGGAGAAGAGAGAGAGAGAAGAAGAGGAATTAAGAAAACTGAAAAGAAAATTTGGAACTACATAAACAGTCGAAGAAAAAGGAAAGAATGGAAAGAGAATAATATTCCGAAAGAGAAATGAAGAAGTTATTTCATGAAGCTGTTAGGTGGGACCGAGATGGAGGGAAGAGATGAGGCGTTGGAGGTGCGTGACATGGGAACAGAAGAGAGAAATGAGGAACAGATTCAAGATATAGAAAGGGAGCTGCAAGAGGAAGAGATAGTGAGGACAGTCAGGAACATGAAATTAGGCAAAGCTGTAAAACAATCCGTCTTCGAAGCGCGGAACTAGCTCGCGGCTGGACTGGGTTCGAAGGCGGCGCGGAGGAACGGATGCCAGGCGGGGTCGGTAGAATGAAGCGTATCACCGGAGTAACAAAACAACAAGAGTTTATTTGATAATGCTCGGGATATTTACAAGGTATTCGCACGGTTGCGATAGTAGGTGCTCGCGGGGCGTATAATGATTCGATGGGTGCGCGATACAATAGTCGATTTATCGCGGGTGACGCAAGGTAAGACGCGGTACATACAATGAATCAGTGCTCGCGATGCGTGCGGTAATTCGCTAGGCGCGGGATACAATAATCGGTTTATCGCGGGTGACGCGGGGTAAGACGCGGTACGTACAATGAATCAGTGCTCGCGGTGCGCGTGATGATTCGATGGGCGCGAGATACAAATCGCGGGACGACAGGTATCGTCGCGGGCGTGAGGCGCGGGAGCGGCGATGCGTTCGCGTGGAACGGGTTGGCTCGAGATCGGAAAAAGACGTGAGACCCACCACCGAGAAGCGCTCGGTGGAGACAGAGCAGCACTCTACCTCCGGTGGCAGGTTTCGGGCGTCTGGAGACGGGGCGGCACCCGGCGAGAAGCGCTCGGTGGAAGCAGAGTAACGCTCTACCCCCGGTCGGGTAGCCCTGTGAATCGGAGCTTGTCGTTTCGCCGAGACGCGCTCGGTGAAGACAGAGAATGCCAAAGGCGCTCTACCCTTGTTCGGACTTGCTCGGGAAGAACGGGAAATCAGGATCGGTACGGTCGGTCGGAGCGTTGATCGGGAAATCGCAATTGTTGTTAACAATTGCTCGGCTTATATAGCCGTCGCGGCGGTGTAGCGCGGTGGTGGGGACAGCGACGGCGAACGCGAGCGCCGGGACGGCGCGGCGGGAAATTACGGCGCCCCGACGCCGCGGTCGCGTTCGGCGGTCTTCGGGCGCGGTCGGCACCGCTCGGCGCGTCGAGACGGTTGCCGCGGTAAGTCCGTTCGCGTTATATGCGGCGTTTAAAATGTGGGCACACCGTGCCCGTTCCTCGCCCGGCGGATGTTCGGCCGGGCGGCGTCGGCGAGGTATTAGGCCGGAACGATGCATTTTCTGGGGGTGCATCGTTACAGCTGCAGGTGCCGATGGAATTCCAATGGAAACATGGCTGTATGGTGGCGCAGCGGTAAGAGGGACTCTAACTAATCTGTTGAAGCTCATTTGGAAGGAAGGTAAAATTTCGACCGAATGGCGAACAAGTATAGTTGTCCCCCTGTATAAAAAGGGGGATAAAAAAAGAACAGACAACTATAGAGGGATCTCTCTGCTGTGCACTGCATACGAGGTATATGCAGAAATTCTAAGGAACAGATTGGAGGAAATAATGGAGATGAAAGGGATGATACCTGACAGCCAAGCCGGCTTTAGGAAAGGGAGGTCTACGATGGATAACATATTTATCTTGAATCATATAGTGCAAAGGGAAAAGGAGAAAGGTATGACAACTGGGAAAGACAAGATTTTTGCAATATTTGTGGATCTAAGGGCAGCATTCGACAACGTTGACAGAGGAATTTTATGGAAGATAATGGAAGAGAAGGGAGTAGATCGCAGTTTAACAAACAGGATAAAAGAAATTTACAAAGAGACGAAGGTGACAATACGAACGAGGGATGGGTTCACAAGGTGCTTCAAGACGAAGAAAGGTGTAAGGCAGGGCTGTGTGATGAGTCCCGCCCTGTTCAATTTATACAATGCGGACATTGATAAAGTTTTAGAAAAGCGTGGTATAGGAGGAGTGGAGCTTGGAGGAGTGAGAGTGTGGTCATTAGCATACGCGGATGATATGGTTTTAATAGCGAAAAATAGAGAGGCTTTACTAGATATGATGAGCATGTTAAAAATATTTCTGAAAGAAAGGAAACTAGAATTAAATACAGAAAAAACTAAAGTGTTGGTATTTAATAGTAAAGGCAAAAAAGGCAGAATAACATGGAAATGGGGCGAAAAAATGATAGAGGAAGTAGAAATGTTTAAATATCTGGGTTTCGCGTTTAATAGGAAAGGTAACTATGTCGATCATATAAAAGAGCTGAAAAGAAAAGGAAGGATCGCTGCAAATAGGGTCTGGAGTTTAGGAGAAAGATTATGTAAAGATGATTTTAGTAGGAGATGGACACTTTTTAAGTATCTAGTGAAAAGTGTGATGGAATACGGAGCAGAGATATGGGAGTGGAGTGAAAAAAAGGAGTTGGAAAAAGTTATGTTGGATTACGTAAGATGGATATTTAGACTAGATTTTTGCACACCGAGGTATGTAATACTAAGGGAACTAGGACTTGAGAAACTTAAAATCCGTTGGGGTATAAGAGCCATGAGGTTCGAGAAGAGAAGCAGAGGGAAAAAAGATGGTAGTTTAGTAAAGGCATGTTGGGAGGAAAAGGACACAAGGGATAAAAAAAAAGGATTTATATAATTTGGAACGAGAAAGGTTTTATAATAGCAATAATTGGAGCTCTGAAGTAATAAAAGAATTAAATAATGAAGGTAAAAATACTGAAGGCTTAGTAAGAATAAGGGAACAGGATATTCAAGGGCAAATAATAAACAGTAAAATAGCAGAGGCAAGGTATAATACAAGGTACAAAGAGATAGAGGCGAGCAGCAAAACACCGAGTTATTTATTAAAAGCGAACTTGGATAAAGTAAAAACAGGAGACGAGATTAGAGCAATGGTAAAATTAAGGTGCGGCAATTTCGAGGACGCAAATAAATACTGGCTTGATGAAGAAGATACGAAATGTAGATTCTGCAAGTCGGGTAGGGACAATTTAGAGCATTATATAAGCGAGTGCAACATCACAAGTATGTGGTTTGAGAATTTAGGTAAGAATAACGGAGAACGATTAGAGAATATATGCGATGACAAATTTAGAACAGAAAAGGGAAAGGTGCTAAATAGATTATGGAAAAGTAGAGAGGAATGCTACAAAAAAGATAACGGTTGTAAATAATAATGTAAATAATAATGTTTGTAAAGAAGAATGTTGTTTGATGTGCGGATGGATGAGTGAGGTAAGTGGAATTGTAAACCAAGTCCTTTCTTGGCGTATAGCTAAAATAAAGATATAATAAAAATATGACTGTTTTTTTTAGGATTTAAGTAAAAAATGTTTGTTTTTCTCAGTGCGACCGTTTTGATTTTTTTCAAAAAAATCTCACAAATTCTAGACTTAATTTCGAAATTTTTGAGACCTATAAGAAAATGGGATTCCAATAACTTCGATTTTTTAAGGGACTTTTTCTTAATTTTTTTTTCAAAAATAATTTTTTTAAAATAAGATAGACTCTACCGATGGCTATCAAAAAATTTGATAAATTTATAGACAGCAATCCTGAAATTTCGATCTATAGATAAAGAGGAATATTCGAATATTTTCTATTTTTTAATTGCATTTTTACTTATTTTTATTATATTGGATTACTTTAACGGATAGCATGTAACAATTAAATTATATAGTTAATGAAAAAAACACGTATGGGGACGGCGACATGAAAAGCTCAGCGCAGAGGGCAGCACCGAAATTGGGGACATGTCATAATGTTATTTACGTTCACGGTCTTACACACAGGTCTGGAAACTCTAGTGGTGGGGAACGGTCGTCTTAGCGACGAAGAAAATAACTCGCTTTGTGACCGCAAGAGTCGCTGCCATCGGTCAGTGTACTATGTGGTGGGACAAGGACGGAAATAGTAATTAGTAAATTCAAAATCGTGAGTGTCATATAGGCAATAATTGAAGTTTCAAATGAGGAAAGAAATAATAAATAACTTTGTATTAAGAAAAACGTTGGAAATCTTTTATTATACGAATGCGCAAATTAATAAATTAATAATTTATTCTTAATTTACAATATTTAAAGATGACGCGGTATGAGAGCGGTCGACTTGTATTAATTCTGATTCTTACCTTATGTATACCTCGATTTTATAAGATTAATTAGAAAGTTGAAGGCTATGAGTAAAGAAAATAAATAATGAAGTAAATAATAACCCGTTTCGAAAATCCATAGTTAATTTACACACGTGGGACGATTTTAATTTTATATTGCCCGGGATCGCTGCTTGCCACTTTTTAAATAAATCTATTTTTTTCGGGACTTTAAAAGTTGACCGTTTTACTTTTAAAGATTTATATCCCGTTTTGCAGTTTGGGACTACGCAAGAATTCGTTATATTATACCGAAATCCACTATAATACTTAATAAATAAAATAAATTCTACTTAAGACGCTAATGTAGTATACAAAAATACCACAATTTACAAATAAATTTACTAAAATACTTTTTTCAGCACATGTCATTTTCGAAAATGCACTTGAATTAAGCGCAATTAAAAGATTGTTGTCACGTTACCATGGGTTACCATCTACACTTTGCGATGACAGCGATGCATAGTGACAACGCCGTGAAATAAATTTTTCCTTGCTAAAACGACCATCCCCCACCACCAAAATCGGTCTGAGTTTCCAGACCTGTGTGTAAGACCGTGTTTACGTTTAATGAGTTGAGAGGTTTGAAGAATAGTGATTGTGCAGATTGATACAAAAATTAAGAATGGATTTTTCTACAATAAAAATTGCATAATTGAAGGAAGAATTGAGGAAGAGGGGAGCACCTTTAAGAGGAAGAAAGACTGAACTTGTAGAAAGGTAAGTATAACGATTCGTTTGTCAAGTTATTATTATTTTAATGAGAGGTGGTCAAAAAGAAGCATTATCTCGATATAAAGATATATATTTACAGTTTTCAACTAAGAACCTTAATAAACTGTTTGTAAGGCATAAAGGTTTGAGGTTAGAATAATGCTATTTCTACCCTCCAGGTTGACAGCATATGTAAACAATAACAATTTTAATGTCGAAGTCAATTTAGATCCAGTCCTTCCCCAGTTTGATCTTCCTCCGGACGAACAATTTAAGGATATAAATGCTAATTCAATTTTACCAAAGATCACCAAGCTTCATATTAATCTTTATACAAGCAGGTAACTTGCATTTTGCAGTTGTATGATAAAAGTATTTCTACACTTGTTTATTACCCATACTTTTCTGTTCTCAGGTTTGAGAAAAAAGATGATATGGATGAGGCCATGTACAAGGATAAGTTTTTAGAATATGTCAGATGCTGCAAGAGGGATGACATTTTCTTCTTTAAAGGACTGGTACATGCCCAGATGTACATACAAGAAAGTGACCTACAACGAGTATCTCAAGATTACAAATGAAGCTGTAATAGAAGCCAGTCATTGCGAATGTGCTGCAGGAGAAGGAGGCTCAGCTCACTGCAAACACGTTATTGTGCTGCTCCTTGGAATTGAACAAATAATACACGAAGGTAATATAATATTGAGAGAGGCATGTACTCAACAGTTACAAACTTTCCATAAACCAAAGAAGAAGTACCAAGGCACTCCATTGAAAGCTGCTTCCCTGCAAAGGAACCATTCTTCCAATCCTATTCGGTTTGATCCCAGACCTCCGAAATACAGGGGAAGATATAGCAAAGAAAAACTTCATAATTTGTGTGCATCATTCAATTCGAGCATGCCTTTCAAGCACCTTCTTGTTCCCGCAAATCCCTATGGCGTGGAATTGGATCATACATATTCACGAGTGAATCCTAAAAATAAACTGCTTCAATCCATGCTCCTTCTTGATGTGGCAGATGAAGATGTGGTAAAAATAGAGATAGAAACTCGTGGTCAATCTAATAATCCTCTATAGTTTATTCGTAGGATGGTTCGTATGACAGCTAGTCACTTTAAAGATTGCTGTATGGTTAAAACGGAAGAGGCTGCGAGATCATTTGCTTTAAGACTGCTGAATCCAAAGAAAATACACAGTGCGGCAATGGATCATGGTATCATTAATGAAGAGGTTGCCATCAGTAAATATACTGAATATACTGGAATTAAATTTAAGGTAGAAGAGTCAGGGTTAATTGTGTCAAAGAAACGCCCATATTTAGCTGTTTTACCAGATAGATTGTTGGGACAAAATGATCTAATTGAAGTAAAATGCCCATACTCCTCACGTAACAGTGTGATAAATCCAGTTACTGTGCCATATTTGTACTTTGATGAAAAAGGTTCTCTATGTTTGAAATCTGACCATCAATATATGTATCAAATTCAAGGTCAGTTATCAGTTGCGGAAAAAAAGTTTGTTACTTGGTAGTTTATACCTATTGTGATTTAAAGATAATATCAGTTAAACAAAATCCTACTTTTATTAGTGAAATGTTATCTAAACTTGATCTGTTTTATGAGAAGTATTTTCTTCCAGCTCTTTTAGATAAGTATTATTACAGACATTACTCAGAGTATATACTCAGGTTTTGACTTAAGGGGGGATATACCTTTGTAAATTTATTTAAGGAAGACAGCGATATTTTTAAATTCGGTTGTTTATACATCTTAATACAAGTCTTAAAGGAAAAAGAAAACATTTTTTTTTATTATTTCGAAATAAAATGTCGGCGCAGTGGCTGATGAAAGAAAACTCTTTTTTTTCATAGTTTTCCACGGGCGTACTCGTACAGGTCACAATTTTCAACCTAGGACAAAAAATAAAAAAGATTGGAATATAGATATAAAAACTAGAAACATTTACGTAGGGATTTTTTTTTGTCGATAAGTTAAAATTTTAACGATTTTTTTATGATTGACAAACCGACCGATTTTTTTTCGATAAAAATACATGTTTTCCTCTATATTGACGCTATTTTTTAAAAAATCAATATTTTTGGAAAATCCGCCATTTTATTTCAAAATGATTAAAAAAAATTTTTTTCTTTTACCTCAAGACTTGTATTAAGATGTATAAACAACCGAATTTAAAAATATCGCTTTGTCTTTCTTAAATAAATTGTCAAAAATGACCCTTGATTTTGCCCTCACAAAGGTATATCCCCCCTTAAGCAACTAAATATCTCATATATTTTGCAGAGACAAAAATGTTTAAAAAACAATTTTTTTTTAAGTTATAATCTACTGGCATCAAGCCATGTTTTACAGATTATGCTAGTTACTTTTAAAATTATAACTTTTTTACATAAAGTTAATCAAAAATTAATATGATACGACAGATATGTAAAGAAGAAAATTGCAAGTTTAGTTTTGTTTTTAATACTGTATTTACAGAAAGAGATGCTATATATAATTATTTATTATTAAATGTGTGAAAGTATTATTTTATATTTTATTCTACGTTGTCTTTTGTTATGTCTCAAATGTTTTGTATTTTATATAGGGTCACTTCAACTAACGCCGATTAACTTTAATCGACGATTAACTCAATCAGCAGTGTCGCCAACAGCAAAATATTTGTCGTTGTGTATGTCGTTCTTAATCAATCTTTTCAAAATAATATACCACTTCTCTTTAATTTGATTAAAGCTGTTTCGATTTTTATTTAAAATATCTATAATATAGAAACGTGTTTACGTAACATGGATAGAATTATTAATTTCTTATTATTTGATGATGAATACGATGGTTATGATTTTCCAATAAGAAGAAATCGACGAAAACCACGTATAATCAGGCCACGTATAAATTATTTAGAAATTTTTGATAATGATTATTTTAAAAGAAGATTTGCAATATCAAAACAAAATTTTAACATAATATTAGAAAAAAATTATGTTGAATTACAACATAAAACTAATCTGTATGTATAAATATTTAAGACAACAATTTAAAATTATATATAAAATATAATAAACAAGACAAAATAAGTTTATTATAAAAAAGTAAAACATTAAAAAATGTTATACATACTCATGTCATACATACTATGGAAATGCATACATGTATTCTGTCAGTTTATTTTAATTTATTTTAATTCATATTCTCTTAGCTCTGTGAATAGTATATTATATATTATAACAACACAAATGTTGAAACAAATTGGATTATTAACACACACAGACATATGTATATAATTAAATATATATATATATATATATATATATTTTTTTTTTATAACTTATTGTTATATATATATATAACAATCCGTCTTCGAAGCGCGGATCTAGCTCGCGGCTGGGCTGGGTTCGAAGGCGGCGCGGAGGAACGGGTGCGAGGCGAGGTCGGCAGAATGAAGTGTATCACCGGGGTAACAAAACAACAAGAGTTTATTTGATAATGCTCGGGATATTTACAAGATATTCGCACGGCTGCGATAGTAGGTGCTCGCGGGACGCATAATGATTCGATGGACGCGCGATACAATAATCGGTTTATCACGGGCGGCGCAAGGTAAGGCGCGGTACGTACGATGAATCAGTGCTCGCGATGCGTGTGATGATTCGATAGGCGCGGGATACAATAATCGGTTTATCGCGGGTGACGCAAGGTAAAACGCGGTACGTACAATGAATCAGTGCTCGCGGTGCGTGTGATGATTCGATGGGCGCGAGATACAAATCGCGGGACGACAGGTATCGTCGCGGGCGTGAGGCGCGGGAGCGGCGATGCGTTCGCGTGGAACGGGATTGCTCGAGATCGGAAAAAGACGTGAGACCCACCACCGAGAAGCGCTCGGTGGAGACAGAGCAGCACTCTACCTCCGGTGGCAGGTTTCGGACGTCTGGAGACGGGGCGGTACCCGGCGAGAAGCGCTCGGTGGAGGCAGAGAAACGCTTTGCCCCCGGTCGGGTAGCCCTGTGAATCGGAGCTTGTCGTTTTGCCGAGACGCGCTCGGTGAAGACAGAGAATGCCAAAGGCGCTCTACCCTTGTTCGGACTTACTCTGGAAGAACGGGAAGTCAGGATCGGTACGGTCGGTCGGAGCGTTGATCGAGAAATCGCAATTGTTGTTAACAAATGCTCGGCTTATATAGCCGTCGCGGCGGTATAACGCGGTGGTGGGGACAGCGGCGGCAAACGCGAGCGCCGGGGCGGCGCGGCGGGAGATTACGGCGCCCCGACGCCGCGGTCGCGTTCGGCGGTCTTCGGGCGCGGTTGGCACCGCTCGGCGCGTCGAGACGGTTGCCGCGGTAAATCTGTTCGCGTTATATGAGGTGTTTAAAATGTGGGCACACCGTGCCCGTTCCTCGCCCGGCGGATGTTCGGCCGGGCGGTGTCGGCGAGGTATTAGGCCGGAACGATGCATTTTCTGGGGGTGCATCGTTACATATATATAATAGGAATAATATCATTCCACCTGTGATCCAATTAGTGGTTGCTCTGCGGTTTTATGCAACTGGATCATTTTTTATGACTGTTGGTGATTTCTGTAGCATCAGCGAAGTAAGCGCTCATAGTATTGTTCATTGAGTATCTCCTGCCATTGCTGCGTTAAGAAATCAATTTATAAAACTTCTTACTTCACCAGAAGAAATTTGTCGAAATCAGCAAAAATTATATCAAACAGCTAAATTTACATGTTGTTGGTTGAATGAATTGTACACATGTGAAAATTCAATCATATGGTAAGAATAATGTAATTGCAGGATATATAAACATATATATCTTGTTTTTACAAAGTTTCTTTATATTCTGTAAGGTGGAGAAACCAGTGAGTTGTACCGTAATATAAAAGGATTTTTTTCAATAAACGTACAACTGATTATTAATGCAAGATTGGAAATAATTGACATAGTAGCGCGTTGGCCCGAATCCACTATTTTTAATCACTTAAGAATTAAAATATTGTTTGAATTGGGTACATTTGGTGACGGTTTACTCCTTGGAGATTCCGGTTATCCAAATTTACCATACTTGATGACTCCGGTACTAAATCTCACAACACCAGCAGAGTATTATATTTGAACACGCTCAAAAATTGAAAGATGTTTTGGAATTTGGAAACAAAGATTTGCAGTTTTGTCAATTGAAACACGTTTTCATATAGTTAAAAGGGCGCTTCCTGTTATTGTGGCAACAGCTGTTCTACATAATATTGCTCAACAGAAAGTTATTCCAAATCCAATTAATCCCCAGATATACAATAATGCTGTTGCGCAAATGCGATATGTAAATAATGACATGAATGTCAATAATGAAAAGATTTAATTTTGGAATATTTTAATAGGTAATGTTGATATGAATCAATTATGACATATAGGTAATCTTATATTTGATATTATGACTAATATATATTTCAATAATAACAGGTTACTGTAAAACATATAATTAAGAACAACATATTTGGAAACAGCAGATAAATGTTATCTGCGGGCAACTTTGAATCTGTTGGTGCATCCATATTTTGGTAAAAAAGGAGTAACGAATTGTAAAAATAACAATTAATGCCTAGAGAATGTTGTGTATATATTTTATTATAATATCTTTTAGTTTATTTTAAAACGTTACAACATAAGGAAATATTTTATAACAAACATGTTTTCTTCTTCATACAAAATATCTTTCCCTGCTTAACATTAAGAAGAATGAGAAATGATAACTACCACATTTTATTTCTCAATAATCACAGAAAACAAATTATATTGTATGTTTCTTATACTTTGAAATAAACAAGTAATGCACATAAAACGGAAAAATTAAAATTATTTATTAATACTGTTTATATATGTTTGAGATTGCGAGTGTAGTATAGCATGCTTCGATTGGGTCTAATGAAAGGGCACAATGCGTGTGCCTTCGCTGTAGCATTAGTTCAATCCGTTAAAATCATAAACCTTATATGTATTTTCGCAATACTTTGCATTATAACGTGGGCTTCTCTAAAGGCATTTCTCGATCTATTATGTTCAAGATGTTTCTCGAATGTCGTTTTTTTGGTCCTGTGCGATAGACAAGCCTACGTTACAAACAGTCACCGGTGTGACAAACAACAACATTGCTAACGGCCGGTTAGCAATGTTTCGTCTTGCGTCGACGCGATGCGGTGACGTAGGCAGCCGAGTGCCTATCAGGTGTGCCTCAATGCATGTCATATCCCCTTGCCGCCAATCACAAGGGAAAACCTGAGGTCATCGTCAACACTTCAAAATAATTGGTGATAGCCGAGAAGAAGCTCTCATATAAAAGAGCTTGCTTCGTCGGCGACCTCCTTTTTGTCGAAGTTCGCTCGCATAAAGGCCTATCTACATCCCAGTCAGAAACGTTTGGTTGATACGATGTTAAATCAACGTCGAAAAATCAAATGTCGAAATTCTGGTCGATTCGACATCGAAAGCGTATAAAATATCAACGACTATTCAACTATCATTTTGACGTCGTTTCAACGTCGAAGTAAGGTCGAAATTTTATTGAAATAATATATTTTGTTTTATACTTTTTTAAGGTAAAAAATACTAAGAAATAAGGAGTGCAAACAATCTTGTTTTTCATCATTTTAATTTATTAAGCAGTAAAAACTTAGTTATATATATTATTACCATTGCATACACATTTGTATTTCACATTGTGTTTTATTGCACTGAAATATTATACTATTTATAGATCAAAAAAATAAAATAATACATCTCTCATATTATATATATATATTCCTCAGAGTTTGTTACAGAGGCCCTAAATCACTTTGCATATAGTATATAAGAGACTTTTATTTGTTACTTTATTTAGAAATATTTGGCTGAATTCATTCGCAAGAGAAACATGAGCAAATTCTGCATCGTATGTAAATTTTATTGTATATCCCCGTAGGGTTCACAATCTACAAGGCGTT